>JASAMX010000186.1:0-53970 GCA_030248175.1 Microlaimidae sp. YZB2_3
CATGATGCTAAAAATTGAAGATCAAAAAACATCCTGTACAATAACAACAAAAAATTTAGTTTATGAACGATTAAGAATGAAATTAAAACTACAGAAAGGTCTCCAAGACTGTTTTGCATAATGGTATTAGTAAGAAAAGGCGGAATAAAAACGGACACCAAAAATACACAAAAATTTTCCACGAGAAACAATTTTTGAACAAAAAACATGGGAAAGGATAAGCTATGATACAAACAATGTATTCTGTTCACCATACAATAAATTGAATAATAATTTATAAACCCACTGCTCCTAAATTGTCGGCTACATTTTATTATAAAAACTTTTTTTTTATTTTACATTCTTTTACAATAAAATATAGGACTCAAATTGGGCGATATACAATCATAGATGAACACGGTCAAAAAGCTAGGGGGGTGTTTACCCCGGGTAAATGACTTTTCAAAATCTAGGAGGGGGGTCCTAGGGGGGGGGTCGAACCCCCCCTAGCTTTTTAGGGGGGTCGACCCGGGGTGCGAAATTTTGAAATCTAGAGGGGGGTCAGGTGGGGTCCGGTGTCCAAAGCAAAACAGTTTTAAACCATAATAACTTTAATAATAGTTCTTTTTATAGGATAATACTACATTTTATTAAATAAAAAGCGATATTTAGGTATAAAAAGGGTGTAAAAACATGAATTTGTGTTAAAAATTCACGTTTTTGCAAGAAAATTTAGTATAAAAAAAGTACTTAAAATTTTCTCAAGAGGGGAGGGGCGGTCAGATTTCAAAATCTAGAAGGGGGTCGAGGGGTAAAAATTTCGAAAATTTGGGGGGAGGGGGGGGGGCTGGATTTTTTTCCCCTAGGGGGCCCCAAAATTTAGGAGGCTCAGTTGACCCCCACCCTACCCCCCTTGTTCACCTATGTATACAATACAATTTATTAATGGATTCACAGACCTGTGCACGGTCTGGAAATGCCCCCCCCCCCGTTTTAGTGAAGGATTTGCCCCCCCCCCCCGTTTTATTGCCCCCCGCCCCCGCCAAAAAAATTAAAAAGTAACATAAAATTATGACGCCATTTTGACCTATGATGACGCCATCATCGCGAATTTTTTGCAGTTTTTTGCCTATTTCAATGTATTTTAAGCCATTTTAGACCTATTTTTACCTTATTTTAGCTTTTTTTGGCCCTTTTCCCTTCTTTTTTCTCCTTTTTTTTCTTTCCCCCCGGCTTGCCCCCCGTCTCTAAAAAGTTGCTCCCCCCCCATTTTGGAATTGCCCCCCCCGTTTTAACCCCGGGGGGCAGTGCACAGGTCTGGATTCATAAATTATTGATTAGTTTATTTATGATGCATTCAATTTTTATTATAATTTTACTCTTTTATTATGTTTTTTGCGCAAAAAATGTCTCTTCAAAAATTTTAGGCATATTTTGGTGTCTGTTTTTATCCCGCTCCCTTTTACTAATATATCATTATATGCAAAATACTCTTCGAGACCTTTCTGTACATTTTAATTTTTGACGTAATTCTTAATAATATAATCATATTATTGATATTGTTATATAAAAACTATCACAACCATCACAGTACGTAAACACAACCCTTACGCTTGTATTTTTTTAATTTTATTTTTTAAAATTTTTAAAGTGAACATAAGTGAAATTCAGTTTATTTTGAAAAAAGTGACAATAATAATTAATGGAAAAACCGTAGATCCCAGACCTGTGCACTGCCCCCCCGGGTTATAATGGGAGGGGCAATTCCAAAACGGGGGGCACGAGGGGCAACTTTTTTGAAACGGGGGGGGGGGCAAGCAGGGGGAAAGAAAAAAAGAGAAAAAAAAGGAAAAGGGAAAAAAGGGACAAAAAAAGCGAAAATAAGGTAAAAATAGGTCTAAAATAGCTTAAATTGCATTGAATAAGGCTAAAAACTGCAAAAATTTCGCAATGATGGCGTCATAATAGGTAAAAAATGGCGTCATAATTTTCGGATACTTTTTCATTTTTCCGCGGGGGGGTGATAAAACGGGGGGGAACCCTCCAATAAAGCGGGGGGGGGGCAAACCCTCCAATAAAGCGGGGGGGGATTTTCAAACCGTGCACAGGTCTGAGATCCACACACAAGTTTTTTAAGAAAACGAAGAAACCTTTATTGGAGACAACAACCTATCTTTTAAAACAAAAAATAACCACTAATTAATGCCTTAAAATATTTTCGGATAGGCAAAAGATTTTATTTTATTTTTAAACAAAATAACATAAGTTTTTTTATTTGTTTTAATACATTTAGCCGTTATCTCAAACACTGCATTGTCTACTATTTTTAATTCCACTAAGATAACAAACAAACAAAAACAGCAGGCAAAACAGCCAAAATCCCTCAGAAAGAACGTAATCTTCTTTCTTGAATTAACTGAATTTACAAAATTATAATTGTATAATAAAATTATTTTTATAATTATATACATTTGTCGGTCAGCTGCGCATTTTCGTAAACCAAAGGAATATAACTTTAAAAGTTTATCGACTCTCTTCGGCTTAAATCCGTAAATCCTTATAAAAGTTTTTGCATTTTTAACCACAAAACATAAATACGCCATATTTTATAAAATCCCCAATTTAATTTTCGAAATTCTAGTAAAAATAAATTAATATTTTTATGGCGAATTTATACTAATTAATAAAATTTAATAAAAACTTTAAAAGTGTGTTTTAATTTCAAAAACATAATAAAAACGGCATTAAAATAAATTATTTGTCATATAAGGTGCATTTTACAAAAATGGAGAATTTATTATAGAGACAAAAAGAAAAAAAAAACAAAAAAAATATTTTAAAAATTTAAAAAAATATTTCATTACTGTTTTTATTTACTTAAATTTTTGTGCAGTTTGTTTAAAAATAATTCCCGAGTTCAAAAACAGACCCTCAGCGAAGAAAATTTTGTATCAAAATTTCAAAATTCATGTTTTTCTGCTCACTATTATATTATTATAATATGTCAAAAGATTAAAATTTTTATAAAACCACTAAACTGTGAAAAATATTTTTCCAAACTGATTTTTTGGAGTAAAGAAATGCGTAGATTTAATAAAAATAGTTTTTGTAGCTATAAAATTGACAAAAAATTACAATTATAGACAAAAAAGTGAAAATAAAATTTTTTGAACTTTTTTCCCTATGTTAAAATTTCAATAAATCACAAAATTATTCGAAAAATAACTTTTTGGAGTAAAACAGTGTGTAGATTCTATTAAAACCAAAACTTTTACTCTAAAAATGCAGAAAATGGCCTAAAATTTTAAATTATCACTTAATTTTTGTTCAAATATCGAAAAAAAAAACGATTTTTTCCAAACTTTTTTTCTACGTGTTAACCAAAAAAAACCATAATGTTAGTAGTTATATCGGTAGAAAAACGTTTGGAGAGTTTGAAAATGTTGTTTTTATTCAAATAGCTTAAGAATGAAGTGTTTTTGAGCTGCTTTTTGAATTGTTTTTTTAGGAAAAAGTTTTTTTTTTTTGAAAAAAAAGACCGAAAAACACACACCCTTTTATCTAATTTTCTCGTCCAACAGGATATATTTATGAAAAAAGCTTATCACAAGCTGAAAAAGCGCCCTAGAAAACCTATAAACTTGTTTTAAATCAGCTAAAGACTTAAAATATTTTTTTTGAGGTGGTGTCAAAAAGTTTTTTTTTTCGTTCACTTACCTATATTATTATAGTTTACATAAAAATATCGCGCAAAACCAAATTCAAGTCCAAAAATCTTTTGAACAAAACGGTCAAATTCTATTATCAAGTGATGTTCCCCGGAGCTCCGAAGCGGAGCTCCGCTTTAAGGAGCTCAGGAGCAACCCTCGGAGCTCCGCCCTATTTTTGTACTAATTTTATGAATAATAAAAGAGTTATGCTATAGTTTATTTTGTCAAATTTTTTTGTGAATTAAATTTTTTAAAAAACTTATTTAAAACGCAAGAAATAGTTTTAAAAATAAAATTTGGGTCCGCGGTCCCGCCGCGAAATCAAAATTCGTTATGAAACTAATGATTTTTTCCAAATATTTTCGGAAACCGGAAATTAAACAACTATATTAAAACAATTTCGAGTATTTTTGTTAATTTTTGATCATTATTTAGAGCTATATTAAGCGTAACTAAGGTTTCTCATGTGTAAATTTTTTGGTTAACCAGAAAAAAAAAACATTTTGTGATGTTTAATTAAATACAAAAAAACCACTAAAATTTTTCAAGTAGATGTTTTAATTTGTATATAGTATTTCCAGTTTCAAAAATAATACGAAAAAATACATTTAATTTGGGAGGAACTTTGTTTCGTGATAAAACCGCCGACCCTATTTTTGTTATGCTAGGTAGGTCCATAGAGTACCTCTAACTCTATTTCAGGTTTAAATAAGCTTAAAATCGCTAGCTCCCTCCGCTTTTAATGGCCAGAGCTCCAGAGCATGATATTGGAAAGTTCAAAGTAGGAACATCACTAATATCAATATACAGCTACGAAATGAAAATTGTTATTCGAAATTTTTTCCACTGCACCATATTTTAATAATTTTTTTATCTTGTAAACAAAATTTAATTTAATTTATATAAAATTCACCATATTGTTGCTAGGTATCCAAGTTTTTTTTAACATTATTGAGATACACACTTAATAGTTTATAAAATTTCGTGTAAATTGATCCACCCGGGGAAGAGATAAAATAATTTTTCCCCACAAATTCGTGTGGTTGACAGCGTTCCCTCCGTTTTTTCTCATTTAAGCTAACTTTTCAATGATTTATCTCGCTTTTAGACCCTTTTTAATAAACACTGGGCACTTTTTCTCCGCCTAATTTATTTCAGACAAAACGTGGAAATCGTGAATCCGCAATAACCAAGTCTAAATTTACCTAAACCGATTCCCTCTTTTTTATAACGTTTAAAGTGTAGAAAAAACAGAAGTGAGTTTAACACGAAGAGAACAGTGATGATAATGATGGATGATGATGATGATATTGCTTCCAGGGCAGAAGAGGGCAAGTTATTCCAATAGTCTTTTCCTTTTTCGAAGAGAGCAGTCCTTTTCACAACGGACTGGAAACTTTTCTATGGGCCCCGACACCTTGATGTTTCAGCCAGTCCTTCTTGTAAATTTTCATTTCTGCTTCCACAGCAGCGATTTCCGCTTTAACCGCTGGAATACGAAACACAAATTACTATTAGTTTTAATTTCACACGACATTAAACAGATGATTTTAAATAATCACTCGCGCAGCCAGGCCCAGGGCGTGGAATTAAATATATATTTTTTAATAGCAGAGGCTATGAATATCTCATATTACCGCCTAAAACCCTCTATCAGCACTGCTGCTGGTATATTTAGGTATACGGTATACGGTTTTAGTCGATGTCCCCACCTCCAATAAAGGATTTTAGAGATTGGCGTGAAATGAGATTTGTTTTCAAAACATATAACACAAAATTAACTAACAAAACTAAACAAAAATAAAATAAAAACAAAACTTAAAATAAAATGAAAATTATATAATTATATAATATATACATAATATATAATATATATGATATTATATATGATATGATATATATATATAATTCCCCAGAGCAGATTGTCGAGGGTGGAATTAAAAATATATTTGATTATACGAGTATTACACAAGTTTTATAAATAAAACAGTACAACCTCTCCCAAAATTGAACTATAGAAGATTTAGTTTAAGTATTCTTTCTTTTTATTTACAATAAAAATTCGTTAATGATATTTCGTACGTAAAGACAAAAAAAATTGCAGGTAGCGTAATAAACTTACATTTATCATGTGGAGCTAATTTCAACGCCCGGTACAAATCGTACTAAAAAAATAAATGCATTTTAAGTTATTCGGTTCATATTTTGAACAAGAAAAAGTCAAGCATTGTGACTTATAATAGCGTTTCTCAATTTTAACTCAATATAGTATAGTATATAAATCTTCAAATATTTTAAAGTGAACTTTGTATTGCATTTGACTGCATTTAAGCTAAAATAATAATATAATTTCGCTAGTTGGCCAAACGGATACACAAGAGTTAGGTTAATATTTTTGTTGAAAACAGGCAGAAATATTGGACATGAAGTACGAAATTAATGTGCCGACGAATTTTTAACACTGGACACTACAAACTTTTCCAAAGCAGTAAAAACAGCTGAGTCTAGAACTATAATAGTTATGTTTCCCGGATCTTCTCTCATCCAAGCTCCGGATCAAACCCTGGAGCTTCAGAGCTCCGCCACTAATTTTATCAATAACTACAGACTAATCTTATAGATTATTGTTGATTAAAATTTTTTATAACCATTTTATAGCGTTAACTTTTAAAGCATAACGCTTCCAAAGTAGTCGCCTAAAATTTAAAAGATGTGTGCATTTTGTTTTCAGTATAAAACAACGTACTAGACTTTGTTCGTAATTCATGTTGCCGTGATGTGCCTGGCCTCGTCTGAAAAAGGCTTTACTGTAGTTTGGAGCCAATTCCAATGCCTGTACAAACAATAATAATAAAGTATTAAATAGTTTTTAATTCATATTAATTTACTTTTAATTAATATTGAATATTTTTAATTAATATTTAGCATAAAAATTTTGTTTCGGTAGTAACAGTTAGGCGATAGCTTGGATGAAAAATGAACTGGCGAAAAAGGGGTAATATTTGGTACAACAAAAGGAACCGGTAAATGAAGGTGGGTCAACTCTAAAATGGAGTAACTCAGAGTGTGAGAAAGGGAGTCTATAGTCTATACAAAAATCAGAACTGTGCACGGTCTGGAAATGCCCCCCCCGTTTAATTGGAGGATTTGCCCCCACCCGCCAAAAAATGAAAAAGTACCCTAAAATTAGGACGCCATTTTTGACCTATGATGACGCCATCATCGCAATTTTTTTTGCAGTTTTTAGCCTATTTCAATGTATTTTAAGCCATTTCAGACCTATTTTTACCTTATTGTCGTTTTTTTGTCCCTTTTTCTCTTTTCCCTTCTTTTTTCTCCTCTTTTCTCTTTTTTTTCTTTCCCCCCTGCTGGCCCCCCCCGTTACAAAAAAGTTGCCCCCCCGTTTTGAAATTGTCCCCCCCTCGTTTAAACCCCGGGGGGGGGGCAGTGCACAGGTCTGCAAAAATGATGCGGACTGGCGACAAAACTCGAACTTTGAAATGTTATAACGGAAGTTAGAATATGTGCGGGACATATATGGGAGCATAGCTCAGAATCTTGGCTATCTTTTGAAAAGCTTAGGAAAAAATAATGTTCTTCGATGACGTCATCACTACAGCCGATGCGATGAAAAAAACCTGGTCCAAAAACACTTTTTTATTAGTACGAGATAAGAAACGCCGCTTGGTATGCTGTTAAAACATACTTCTTTGAGTTTTTTCTGAAAGTTCTAGCGAAATCGGCTCGCTCAGATTTTTTTTATAATGAGTTGAATGCGCGCGGTTTTCGCGATTTTTTGTGAATTTTTGCCACACTAATACACTGTCCGAATTATTTATTTTGGTTTGCTTCCTGCTCGAAATGTGTACAATATTGATCATTGTTTATATTAAATGTCCGCCAATTTTTATTTCTTACTTTTGACCTGAAATTTTTTTTGGAGGTTAACCCTTCGGGGGCTTGTGGTGCCAAACACGAATGCCAAAAAAATTTTTCAAAATTGTTTTTGAATACTATCAAAAACGTAAAATTGATTACATATGACGAATTTTGATCTATATTATTTGTGTAAAAAAAAACTATATTAAGCTTACAATAAGCAGTGGCGTGCACGGGGGGCGGCCCCCCCCCCCCCCCGACCCGAAATCCGACGAAGCCGGATTTTTTCGTAAGGGGAACCTTTACGTTTTTTTGGGAAATAACAATTTTTTTTAATATTAATACAGAAACTTTCCTGATGCCTTTCAAAAGCATATTGACAGTCAAAAAAACAAATTTTCTCCGCTTCGCGGGTAGTTTAAATTCACAATTTGTTTCAGTTTTTCGATTTCAAATCGATTATGCTGTGAAATAATAAAGGCATACACTACTACAAACATAATTAACCTTTTAATTAACGTTTTAAACACTTGTTTTAAATGTAAAAGGATAAAAAAACCTTAAATTTTGTAATTAACATCATCTGGAATTAAAATTTCTAGTGTATTTTAGCGCTTTAAATTAAAAATTATCTCCCCCGAGGGGCATTCTGCCCCCCCCCGACCCCCCATTACTGGGGGGCTGCCGCCTCTCAGACCCCCCTTCAGAGCTAGTATTTACCCCCCCCTCGAAATGAAATCCTGGACACGCCACTGTCAATAAGCTGTCAAAAATGACGAATTTGAAATTTGGAAGGATTCCAAGCCCATATGCTGGCAGCAGCCAACCTTTTAATTAAAAAGTTTTACAATAATAAAAACTCTAAAAGATTAGTTTTCAATTTTGTAATTTATTTTGATTTAAAATATTAGAAAATGGTCCAAATAACCCCTTGAAAACGCAACATAAATTTTCATTAAAATTTCAAAATACTTCCTTACGTACTGCAATTTTTTGTTATTACGTCATAATTGATGATTTTTATTGGCTCTTCCGCAATTAAAATGACGCAATTCAGACCAGATCGCGGATTCAAAGTTTTTACACGAAAAATAGCATTACTTTAAAAAATTACATTGGGATATTGGCAAAAGTTGAGAGACATAGTTATTAGAAATTACTTTTTATGTTGACAAACGGGGAAACATGTTTGCAAGTAAGAAAACAATTAAAAAAAGCATTTTTTAGCAGCGAAATATGGCAATTTTGTAGTAGGATTTTAACTTTGAAAATATGTTTTTCTAACAATATAACCTGGAAATTCCAAAAAAATAAACTTTTAAGTTTTTTTGGAAAAATTTTTAATTTAAAAGTTTGCTGTTGCAAGCATATGGGCTTGGAATCCTTCCAAATTTTAAATTCGTCATTTTTGACAGTTTATTGTAAGCTTAATATTAGGTTTTTTCACACAAAAGATATATCAAAATTCGTCATATGGCTTCCCATAACCCTCCATGTATTAGGATTGTTGCTGGTGGGTTTTGTAGTCAAATATTTCACCCCTTCATGCTTGTTAGTCTTTATATTGCTTGTTGGAATGAAAATGATGTATATCGAAAAATATTTTACACAAACGTGGGAAAATTTTTAATTAATTCATGCCTTGACTAAAAATAAGGGGAACGTGTTATTTTTTCTTCGTGCAGGGTTTTTCTTCTTCAACTTTACATTATAGGGTAGTGCATTTAATTTCGGCACTTTTCCAAATCGGTCATTTTTGATTTTGGACTATATCTTTGGTAATCCTGGACGGAATACGACGTTTGATAGCCCAAATGAGAGCTAATTATATGAAAATGACTGTCGTGAGTTTTTTATTCGTTATGTTACGATATTTTCATGTGAAATTGTGTGATTTATAAAAAATAAAATTGCTACTCGTTTTTAGAACATGGGCAATTTATGATTACGCAATAAATTGGTTTAAAAATTAAACTGTCCTCGTAAAATTTAGTCTATTTTCCGAATTTTTAGTCCCCGTGGTTCTACGTTGCGTCTGTGGTGAGCAATCGTTATAAAATAGTGTAATTTCGGCACACATATTGCTGTAGGTAAAAACGGGTTGAATTAAGTGGTCGGGTGTGAGTTGTAAATAGTTAAAAGACAACGTTGAAATGTGTAGGGGTCATAGCACTGCACTTAAACTCGATTAAGAGGGTCCTTTTAAAAAGTGCCGAAATTAAATGCACTTTTTTCCGAAATTTTGCTCATTTTGATACCATTTGGTATTTTAGCTGTAATTTTTTGCCAATTACACGTTGAACAACAAGTAGAAGCTTAAATTAAAGAAAACTGTCTGGAGATAATGATAGGCTTTTAAATTTTTGAAAATGATGATTTTTTGACTGAAACAAAAGGGGAGAGGAGAGGGAACCCCACCAAACAAACCAACACACACAAAAAAACCCCACCAAACCCCCAAACCCCCCCCCCCCCCCCCCCCCCCCCGAAACAATCGATTGTTTGTAAAGTGCTGAAATTAAATGCACACATTTAATTTCGGCAATTTTCCTGTTTTTTTAAACTGATTTAATTAAATAAAAAACTACTTTCGTACAGTGAAATTTTTGTGACGCAAAGCAGTATCGAGAAAGCTTCAAAATGAGCTATCAAACGTGAAAATCGGGCCATACAGTGAAAAGTTACATCGGAAAAACAAAAAAGTCCCAAAATTAAATGCACTACCCTAAGTTTTACTAACCAAAAGAATTTACCTCGTTGCAATCTTCCAGAGCACCGTCGTAATTTTTCAGTTTTAGCTTACAGGCGGCACTAAAACATACCAAAGAAATTAATAGTATCAGACCTGAGCACTGCCCTCCACGCCCCCCTGGTTTTATTGAGGGGGGGGGCAATTCCAAAATGGGGGGGGGCAACTTTTGTTAAACGGGGGGAAATAAAACGGGGGGGACAAGCAGGGGAGAAAAAAAAGAGAAAAAAAGAAGGAAACAAGGGACAAAAAAAGCAAAATAAGGTAAAAATAGGTTTAAAATGACTTAAAATGCATTGAAATATGTAAAAAACGCAAAAATTTCGTGATGATGGCGTCATAATAGGTAAAAATGACGTCATAATTTTTGAGTACTTTTTCATTTTTCTGCGGAGGGGCAAATCCTCCAATAAAACGGGGGAGGGGAAGGCATTTTCAAACCGTGCACAGGTCTGATAGTATTATTTTATTAAGACGAGTGAGAACACCCACTTACTACTCAAAGGCCCACAAACTAATTCTCCAAATGATATCATAGGCGAGAAAACAGCAATTGAAGCGGCCCAGTTTTTTTTTTGTTCCCGGAACTTATCCCCCCTATGCAAATTATGCAAAGGCAGGCGCTATGACAACCCAGGAGAGGCAAGAAAAATTTTACCCCCACGGTTGAAATAAGACTCTTCGTCGAACATCAAACAAAACACCCCCCCCCCCCCCCGCCCACCACCCACACACACCCCCCAAACAACAAAAACGAAAAAAAGAAAAACCCCCCCCCCCCCAAAAAAACACCCCCCCCCCCCCAAAACCACCCCCCCCCCCCCCCCCCCCCCAAAGATAACACTATTGGCAACCTTTACCGCCAGAGTGTTCACTGCATGCAGTGTTCACATATTCCGAGGTCTTCATATAAAGAATTTTTTAAGTCGCCTGATACTGATCTTACTATTTAACGTCGTACATGAGCAGCATAGGTGTTCCTGCAAGGTCAGCGATACAAACTCCACACATAATAGAGCTGTATTTGTCCGTCCACTGGTTTGCTAGATAGAAAACTGCCATGTGTTGCTCACGGACAACAACCTTTTTCTAGCCATGCCAAGCTGGACTCATTTCTATGAGAGAAAAAATCCAGCAACCAGGTGGTACCCGTAGGCCTGTGTGGTGCGGCCTAAAGGTTCGCCCGGCCCTGGTGGCTCTCCTAACCCTTGGTAGGCAGCCTCGTTGGCGAAGGGGTATACTCAGAAAAAATTATTATACTCAGAAAAATTATTATACTCAGAAAAAATTATTATACCCAGAAAAAATTATTAGACTCAGAAAAAATTATTAGACCCAGAAAAAAATTATTATACTCAGAAAAAATTATTATACTCAGAAAAAATTATTATACTCAAAAAAAATTATTAGACTCAGAAAAAATTATTATACTTAGAAAAAATTATTATACTCAGAAGAAATTATTATACTCAGAAAAAATTATTATACTCAGAAAAAATTATTAGACTCAGAAAAAATTATTATACTTAGAAAAAATTATTATACTCAGAAGAAATTATTATACTTAGAAAAAATTATTATACTCAGGAAAAATTATAAGACTCAGAAAAAATTATTATACTCAGAAAAAATTATTATACTCAGAAAAAATTATTATACTCAGAAAAAATTATCGGCCGACGGAAAGGGGTATGCAAAAAAATTGGGCGGTTATTTTAAATACTCTATTTTTAGCATACTATATAGTACTAGGACCACCTAAATTTTAGGGGAGGGTGTTTGGGGTACACCCAAAATTTAGAAGGTTCGTCGACAGTTTTGGTGTCGCATTTTTGAAGGAGGTATAATTTCGGAAAGGGGGTTTGACTAACTCACTCAGAAGTGGAGGGAGGGAAACTCACTAAGAAGTGGAGGGAGAGAAAAAAGTTAACCCCCCACCTTGATTTTGAAAAAAAAGGGAAAAAAAGTTTGGATAATAAAGGTTGAAAATTTCAAGATTTTTCTGCAAACACTCCCAAACCACTTTCCACCAAACCACTTTAAAGGATAAAAATTTCGAGATTTTTTTTGAAAACACTCCCAAACCCTTTAGCACATTATGCACATATTTCACAAACAAATGGGTCATTTTATACTTAAAATTCCTAATCAATTTTCACCGATAAAACTGTGAACCTGTTTTTTTGGTCACCAAAAAGTTTGATTGCGCCAAAAGTTTATTTCATAGCTGTATATTTTAAATAATTTAGCATAAGTTTAAACAAGAACAACTCACCCGTTCAATATGCAAGGCACTACCAAAGAAAGTAGTTTCGTTTTTTGTTCGGGAGACAATTGTCTGGTCTCCAGGCTGTGATTGGCGTAGCGGATGGCTTTGGTAAATCGGTACAGGGCCATATGATATTTTTCCTGGCGAAAAAGGACGCTGCCTGAAGTTTTTATTGCGTAGGACACTTGTATGACGGATTCCAACTAAATATAAATAAATTTCGATATCATTTAATCGGGATAATGAAGAAAGGTAGTTGTCAGGTTTGAGACGTTTTTTTTAAAATAAACCATGGTGTACTAAATCTAGTGATGGGCGGTTCCGGACAAAATTTGGAATTCCGGTTCCTGTTCCGGATTTTCGGAGAATCACAATTCCGGTTCCTGTGCCGGATTTTTGGAAAATCTCAATTCCGGTTCCGTTGTTCCGGGGGTTTCACACTGTGATAGGTAGTTCCGGTTCCGGATGTTCCAGGCAACATTTGGAATTCCGGTTCCAGTTCCCGTTTAGGATTTTTTAAAAATCTTAATTCTGGTTCCGGTCCCTGTTCCGGATTTTTGGAAAATCTCAATTACGGTTCTGGTGTTCCGGGGGTTTTATAGTTCCGCCCATCACTAATAATAACCTTCGTACAAAATACTAAATGATTAGGCGTCGGAACGAAATCCAAATGGCTGGTTTTAGACAATTTAAGCAATTTTCTAAACGACTTTTCGGAATGGAACAAAAAAATACGACAAAATACTGGTTTTAGTCAAAAAAATACGACAAAATACTGGTTTTAGTAAAAAAAATAGGACAAAATACTGGTTTTAGTCACAAAAATGCGACAAAAATTTTTAAGACGGAACTTACATCGAGAGGCCGGGCGTCCTGCGGGTGGTCCGGATATTGATCCAAAGAGACGTCCTTCGTCTTGAGCCCCAACTCCGTTCCTGGCGCTATAATACCGCACCGCGTCACTTTCGCCACCTAAATCAAGTTAACTTTACCGTAAACAAGCTGACAGACACGTATAATGGGTTATTTACAAGCATAGGTGAGCAGGAAGAGGGTTGGAGGAGTATATACCCCCCAAAAAATCCCGATTTCTGCCGACACCCCCCCAAAAAAAATTTGGGGGTCTCAGTAATGAAAACGCTAAAAATGGGATTTCTGGGGTATACTCCAAAAAAATTTGAGACCCCCCTTAAATTTCAGGTGTGGGGTATACCGTATATTCCCTTCCCCCATACAAAAAAATCCGGGAAACTGCCCACCTATGTTCATAAAAAGTAGTCATGCCAACGATTTTAATGGTAGTAATAGTCGGGAGAGCGGTGTGGAAATATAGGTGAGCATAGAAATGTCAGGGTAGGATCCACCTCCCTTAGCCTCGAAAATTCGAACACCCTCTCCCTCCCAGAAAAATCTAGGAAAGGTCCTTTTCCCACAAATCTCTTTTCATTTTGGAACCCTAATCTTTTTTGGAATTCTCAAATGACCCCCTCCCCACAGCTAATTTTAAGTAAAAATCTAGGAAAAATTTTTTTGAGACATATCCCTTTAATTTGGGAGGGTCAGCATCCGGTATACACTCCCCCCTCCAAAAAAAAAAGAGGCTGCCCGCCTATCTCCAGGAATTTGGACACGTTTTCTCTAAAATTGTAGACGTCCCCTGGAAAATTTTCGCTATCCTTCTAAATTTAGGGAGGTGTTATAAGCATAGGTGGGCAGCTTCCCGGATTTGGGGGGTATACCCGATCCCCCAAATTTGAGGGGTTGGGCGTCCCAAAATTTTTTGGGGTATACTTTAAATACTTCTTTTTTAGTGGTTTTAGTACTGGGAGTCAAATTTAGGGGGGGGGTTTCCGGGGTACCCCCTAATTTTAGGCGGGGTGCCCGTTATAATCGAGATTTTTACTGGGGGGTATAACCCCCTGCCCACCTATGGGTATAAGTATACCCCCTACCCCCTCCAGGAAAACTGCCTAGTTATAGTGACCCCCCCGCCCTATAACTTTAAACCAAATTTTTTATATAGTTACCTCGTTACCTGCGTACATCCCCATTTGACGAGGAAAAAAATAGCAGATAAAAAATTCAGCCACACAGGCAAAAATTTAGAAAGCATAACAGAATATCCCCGAAAATCCTAGTTGATCGATTTTAGTGGCTTAGGGATCAGCTTAATTTTTGCAGGTGGGTTCGGTCGTCGGTGTACATGGCATGATGGCAAGCCCTACTTTGGACTAAAAGAACCCCACTAGTGTTTTTGCGGTTTAGATTTTTATTAATTTAAAACAAAATAGTTTTTTTATAGCAGAGGCGGGCCGGCTATGAAAATTTTATATTATCGCCTAAATCCTGTATCAGCACTGTTGCTGGTATAGGGTTTTAGACAATGTCCCCACCTCCAACAGAGGATTTTAGGGATTGGCGTGAGGTAAGATTTGTTAACAGAAAACCTGATTTAGATTAAATAAAGGTAGTATACTAAATCATGGTTTTTTTCGCTTTGTTTTTGGTATCATCAATCGATGCGTCAGTTTTCACTGATTAAAAAATTGTATTACAAAAAAAATTAATTTTCAGCGGTTGTCGAGATATCAGCAAAAATATCGCTTAGTTATTCCATCGATTTTTTCCGCTAAACAACAGTAAATATGTATGCCCGATGAATGAGCGATTAAAAAACAAACAATCGCCTAAAAGATTGAACGTGCCAAGATTGAACTGAACTCAAAATACATCAAATTTTTTATTGAGAATAAAGTATTACAACTGCACAATATAACAATATAATAATTAAAAAACAATATAATAATTAAAACAACATTAACATTAACAATATAATAATTAAAAAAACACAGAAATTAGTATAATTAAAATTTTTGCATATTTTCAGCTAAATTTGGATATAAATTATCTTAAATACATCTGAATTTTTACGAGAAAGAATGCGTTTGCAGAATCCAACGTAAGAAACACAAAACACACCAGCCAGAAGACGTGGCTGGTGTTTGGTAAAAAACAAAAAATATCTGGAATAACCAAGCGATATTCTTGCTAATATCTCAGCAACCGCTTAAAATTAATTATTTTTTAGTACAATTTTTTACTCAGTGAAACCTGACGCATCGATTGATACCAAAAACCAAGAGAAAAACACCATGATTTAGTAACCTTCAAGTGTAAAATTTTTTTCAATATTTTTTGTTACACGTGTAAGAAGTAAACATGTTTTAATCGTTACACCGTAAATAATTCAAAAAACCGTTCAAAATAGCAAAAATTATAGATTAACGCGGCATTAACATATGAATTAAATCACATGTTCCAAAAAATGTTTTAATCCCTAAATCGTATTTATGGTTGCAAACATAAATGGTGTATTCATTAACCTCTTTCTTAAAGTATTATCTCTGTGGGTTTAAAAAATACCAGAAATTTTATACACGTTGCGGATTTTGGTATTTGGTCATTCCCCTTAGTTTTTTTAAGTATTTATAACAGGTCACTGAGGTGCCAACCACTTTGTATAAAGTAATGTTTGTGTAAATATAAACACAAGTCCGTAGCCAGGGGGGATTGGGGGGATTAATCCTCCCTCAAATTCTGGGAAAGCAAAAAATTCTGTAAGGGTCCCCCCTTTGGTTTTTTTTTAATTTTTAATTTTTTTCCTAATGTATTAAAGCTATCTAAAATACATAAGATTAATTTAAAAATCATTCACAAAAATAAAATTATTCATAATTCCAAATTTTTAGCAAAATTTTAGCAGTTTTTAGCCTATTTTAATCCGTTTTAAGCCATTTTAGACCTATTTTTATTTTATTTTCGCTTTTTTTTGTCCTTTTGTTCCCTTTTTCCTTTTTTTCTCCTTTTTTGCTTTTCTTCCTGCTTGCCCCCATCCCGTTTTATTGCCGCCCCCAATCCTCCCCCGGGGGGAGTGCACAGGTCTATGTTTCATGTAATGGGCGTTGTGGAGCGATCTGCCGCTAACATTGTTTCCATCCGAGTTTTATAGAGCAAAACGTGTTACCGCTTTATTCTACAAATCTCATAAACATAGGTGGGCAGCCTCTCGGATTTTGGGGGGGTATAGGGGGGGTCAAATTTCAGGGGGGGTGTCCAGCAAGACCCAAATTTTGAGGGGGGGGGGGGTGCACCCAATATTTCCGCGCTGCCTTAAAATGAGCTTAAAACGCGTAAAAAAACGTAAAACAAGCTTATAAATGCTTTAAAACTGTGTAAGATTAAAATAAGACCTTATTGTAACTTATAAATTTTATTTTTTTAATTCTTTTAATAATAATGTGCAATGGCGCGGTCAGGATTTCATTTCAGGGGCGTCGGTCTGGGGGGGGGGACGAAAAAGTGTGGTCAAAGCGGCGCGAAGCGCCGCCGCCTGCGACGCGTAGCGGCGCCAGCCGACGCGAAGCGTCGGCCGGGGGGTCTGGGGGGTGTCCCCCCCAGCCGCCGGAGGCGAAAATTTTTTAAAATATATACTAAAAACGGCTTAAAAATCGTGTCCTGGTGATCGCGTGAACATACATTTTACTTTTGTTTTTTTACCTAATTTCTAATCTTAAAAATTCAGTCAGGGGGGTTCGGGGGGAACAATGCCCCCTGGAGGAGAAAATTTATAATTTGAGGCGCTAAAATACACTAGAAATTTTAATTCCGAATGATACTAATTACAAAATTTAAGGTTTTTTATAGCTATACTATACATTTATAACATGTGTTTAAAACGTTAAAAAAAGGATAATAGAGTTTATAGTAGTTTTATTAAACATGTATGCCTTAACTACTGAATGGGATAATCGATTTGCAATTGAAAAACTAAGATAAATTGCTAATTTAAACTGCCCGCGTAGCGGGGGAATTTAAAGGTAATAAAAGGTAATGAACGGGGAAATAAGGTAATAAACACTCCGCGCGAAGCGCGGAAAAATTTTTTAGTCCTTTTATACTACTTAAAAATTTTTCTTTGGGAGGCGAATTTGGGGGGGGGGGTGTCCCCGACTACCCCAAATTTAAGGGGGGGTGTCAGCAAAATCCGAAATTTTGGGGGGTATAACCCCCCCCCAACCCCCTCCCTGCCCACCTATGCTCATAAACAAAAGCTAGTGTTAACGTTGCCCGCCAAACACCACGAGGAGGAACTCGACACCACCCGGTTGTTGCGGATTTATATTTTAAATAATTCGGATTACACTTAGAAAAAAACTAAATTTTGATATAAACATTTCAGCGCACAATGCGATTCGCAGGAAACTGCCATAGTAAACGGAATACATTTAATTTTAAAAAAATTAACAAAAAGTACGATTATGTTCAATTGACGTTTACAACTAAGTTTTAAAAACGCTATTGGAACAGAGCAGGTAAAATGAGTGTGATTAAAACAATTAGGTCACCTAACTGTTTTATGGTAAGTAGGTCTGATTGAAATATTTCTAAATTCATTTATAAAACCAACTATAGATAAAATACGGTATTGTAAATTTTGAATACAAGGTTTTAAAACAGAATCTAAATTCTTAGCTATATCATAAAACATTGACCTTTACATAGGTGTAATAACACGAATTGGGTTTCCTGCCTTATGAACTTTAATTAAACAAACCGTACGGATTAGGTAAAACAGCCCTATCAAAACAAGGTAAAATATTTAAAATATAAAATTACTAGTGAGAAAAGAAGAAAGCAAGGATTTGGTGGTAGAGTATGAAGTTTTTATTTGATTTTTGGTTGTTTTAGCAAAAATTTGAGTGTTAGAAAAATGGTTTGACATTTTGTTATGATATAAAGTTTTAGGCATCACCACAGTTTTTGAACCTTTATCTGCAGATACATAAAACAGTGGGCATTCTTCAAGTATAACCCAATTTTCCAGTCACCGGAAAGAAAATACAGGATGGAATACTTTAAACATGGACGAACTACTTGTTTAAAACCGTTATTTTTCAAAAACAACTCATTAAATTAAAATTATTATTTTTTTATTAAATCTTAGACAAAGTGATAAATTTATAAAAATTATCATGAAAAAACTCATGAATCCGGAACTATAGACCTTAGTTTTCCTAAGCAACCTAAGCAAAACCTGAAAATCAAACAAAACATTAAATTTAGCTTGATTTTAAGGTTTTGCTTAGGTTGCTTAGGGAAATTAAGGTCTAGAGTCCACGATAAATGTTATTTGTGAGTTTTATTACGATAATTTACTTGAAAAATAACAGTTTTAACAATCGATCTTCCCGGTGACCGGAAAATTGGGTTATACTTGAAGAATGCCAAACAATGTCCTCGTCACTAGCTTTCTTCTTTAGATCAGAAATTACAGTTTGCACTTTACGATAAACCTCATTAGATACATTGTTTTTAACCGAACTTTTTAATAAACATGAAGAAACTTTTGCTCTAACTGAATCTTTGGTGTCTTTCATGTCGGATAAATTGGCTCTCTCCAAAGCAGATTCCACCGAAGTTATAGTATTGAGAATTGGAACAGTCTTTGAAGGGAGAAAAAATTTAGGTCCGCATGCAAGAACATCAAGTTGGCGTGTGATAACAATTATTTTGCTCTTCGTTTTAAAGAAGCTTGTTTATATCAGCTAATAAGGACAATAACGATTTTCTAAATATTCATAGTACCGAAATATTTAAATTAGTACCGGATATCTATAAAGTTTTATCGCAAAAATTTAAATTGTGAATAGCTTTTTTTTTCAACTTATGTTTATTTTTTATATTGTAATTTTTTCTCGTGTTTTAGTGTGTTTTTAATTCATAAACTCATACCATTATATATATATATATATATATATATATATATATATATATATATATATATATATATATATATATATATATATATATATATATATTATATATATACATTTTTAGATTTCCTGATGAAGTCCTGTGTTTTAAATATATATATATTTTAGATTTCCTGATGAAGGCCTGTGTTTTATCAGGTTGAAACGTAGAATAAAACTATTTACTACTTAATTTCTGTCTTAAAACGCCATACAACAAGCTAACAATTTTAAAAACCAAAATCCTTTAACTTAGAATTCTGTAGCAATATTAGTGTGTAAAATATTTTCTCTGCGGTTTTCTGTTTTATGGGCTGGCCCTACAATTAGTGTAGTGTGTACTTGCTTGTATAGAATGTTCTTGTTTTTTGACCGAACCAAAAATATAATAATACAGGTCGAGCAGTACACAATAATATTGTGTACTGCTAATAAATTTTCTTTAATCATATTAGCTTCCGATTTGTTAAATTTTAACGCCCTCGCCTCGAACCGGATTTACCCACTGATTTACTTAAAAACGTTTGTAAAAACTAACGTGGACGGACTGGAAAAAATTTTTAGGCGAGCGTGTCTTGCCAACGGTAGGTCAATTTTTGCAAAAGCTTTATTCTTGTATAAACTTTACCATTAACTATAATAACGTCTTAATCACCCTTAGTTAGTGAAACATTCCTGCTTAAAAATTTGTTTTCTTATAAACCTCACCTTTTTCGGCCTGGCCTTAGCGTCTGTTTTGACATTAGCGATTTCTTCTAGGATCCCGTATCCCTTGAGTACCCGGCCCAGCTCCGTCCATTCTGACTTGGGAATGCAGGAGCAGAAATGGACGCTGAACAGCAAATCCAACCGCGGGGGACCGGAGGCAGACGCCCCTGCCACACCTAAAATTGTTTTATTGAAAATTCGTATGGAATTTGGGGGGCATAAACATACATGGGCAAGTTGGTCCGGAGTGGGGGGGGGTTAAACCCCAAATTAGGGGGG
The DNA here is from genome assembly GCA_030248175.1 of Microlaimidae sp. YZB2_3. Taxonomy (NCBI): domain Eukaryota; kingdom Metazoa; phylum Nematoda; class Chromadorea; order Desmodorida; family Microlaimidae; species Microlaimidae sp. YZB2_3. Next base: position 20,386 of record JASAMX010000186.1, read on the forward strand.
GGGGTTTAAAATCCGAGAAACGCAAAATACCCATATCGTTTTTTTTCTGGAGTGCATTTTATCGTTTTTCGATTTTGAAGGAAAAATAGGTAAAAAACGCTCATTTTAGTTTTAGGTCAAAAAGCCCTTTTTACTGCATTTTTGAGCTTTCTATCGCTTAAAACATTCATTTTGACCTGAAAACTTAAGTTTGGAGGCAGTTAGAAGGCATTTTAAAGACATTTTTTTTCTTCATTTTTCCAAAATTGAGGGGGTTAACTTTTTCTTTCCCCCCACTTCTAACTGGGGGGGGGGTTACACCCCCCTTCTCAGAATTTGGGGGGGTTAACCCCCCCAACCCCCCCCCCCGTGCCCATGTATGGGCATAAACCCCCAAAGCTCCCGAAACCGCCCGACACCTTTACCCTTAAATTTAGGGCAACTCCAAATCTCCCCTCTCATAAATTTTGTGTTTCCTAATACTAAAAAATACAGTATCTGTGTAATCCTTCCCAAAACTTTTTGATATATCCCCAAGTTTGTGGGAAAGATGATACCTCGAATTCTGGAAGGCTATGGGCTGGGGTATGATGGCTAGTAGCTGCATGTTTTTAAAAAGTGCGTTTTTTTTTGGGTCGAACGATTTTTTAAAATAAATTCAAAAAATTGGCGAAATTAAAATAAAAATAGGTCTAAAATGGCTTACATTACTTTAAAATACGCAAAAAACTGTAAAAAATTCGCGAAAATATGTCAAAAATGAAGCATTATTTTTTGATAAGTATGCTTTTTTTATTTTCGAGCGCAGAACGGCATAAAAAAGAGGGAGACACAATCATAGGTCACCGAAGGGGGGTGTAGGGGGGGGGCCCCCCCCCCCCCCTACGCCCTCTGAGACCTATCCCCCCCCCCCCTAAGGCCCATTTTTGACCCCTCCCCCCATCGACCCCTTGAACCCCTGACCCCCCCCCCCCTAAGGCCCATTTTTGACCACCCCCCCTAACTAGACAATCCCAAAAAATGCTTAAAAAATGGTCAAATTTCGTCAAAAAATTGTCAATTTTGGTCAAAAAAATGGTACCCGGGGTGTGACCCCCCCCTGCTTTTTTTCAAAAAAAAACACCCCGGGGTGTGACCCCCCCCCTGGAGGTCAAAAACCTCCACACCCCGGGGTGTGGACCCCCCCCCCCCGGAGCCGTCGAATGTCGGTGACCTATGGACACAATCACTATAAAAGCAGAGGGAGGGAATTTTCGGAGACCGTGTACAAGTTTGATGTTTTAATTAAAAAAAGATTTACGACTCTTGAGTTGAATGTTTTTCTAAGATAACTAAAAAAAATTATAATACTTTGTCAAAATATTAATATTCCATGAAAACCTAATAAATAAATAAATGATAAAGTTACTTCATGCATTATTGTGATTGTTTCTTTAAATGCAATATTTTATTAGGAAAAAAACTAATTAGGCTTTAACGGTAGAGTAGTAGAAATAGGATACAACTAAATCAGCAAACACATGGATTATTTTGTAAGGCAAAACAATGCGTGAAGCCCAGTTGTGAACTAAACTTATACAGACCTGTGCACTGCCCCCCCCCCCCGGGGTTAAAACGGGGGGGGCAATTCCAAAACGGGGGGGGCACGGGGGGGCAACTTTTTTGAAACGGGGGGGGCAATAAAACGGGGGGGGGGGCAAGCAGGGGGAAAAGAAAAAAAAGAGAAAAAAAGGAGAAAAAAAGAGAAAAAAAGAAGGGAAAAAAGTGAAAAGAGAAAAAAGGGACAAAAAAGCGGAAATAAGGTAAAAATAGGTCTAAAATGGCTTAAAATACATTGAAATAGGCTAAAAACTGCAAAAAATTCGCGATGATGGCGTCATCATAGGTCAAAAATGGCGTCATATTTTTAGGGTACTTTTTCATTTTTTGGCGGGGGGGGGGGGGGGCAATAAAACGGGGGGGGGGGAAATCCTCCAATAAAACGGGGGGGGCATTTTCAGACCGTGCACAGGTCTGCTTATACATACCATCATTGGCACATTTTTCAGGTGATTCGATTTGTTCATACAAACGCAAAAATACCAGCCCACGTCTTCTGCGTACTAAAGCCTAAAATATTGAAATATAAGTACATAATAATTTATCAAACAGAAAGGTTCTCTAGAATGTAAAAAAGCTTGTAATGTTTAACTAAACATTATAATATACGTCGTCGCTGTACTGTACAACTTGTAGATTTCACACAAAATAAAATTTGCTAGTTTAATGAAACAAAAACATATTTCTACAATATTAAAAGTGTGTCAGAGATTAATTTTTTGCGGATTGAGTAACTAAGAGACAGATATAACTAGGAATAAATAAGAAGGTTAATTTTTAAAAACCTAATAAAGACGGAAGTAGGCAGAGAAAAGTTAAATAATAATTTAGAAAAAATTCATTAATCTTCTGGTGGTTTACAAGAAAAAATTTCAAAGTGAAAGCGAGGCGGACTAGAATAGGAGCCTTTTGAAATGCCATATCTAGAATTTAGATGTTTGTAATTATAAAACATTATTACTACAAAACAAAATTGAATTAGCACAAACTCAAACTTAGCTTTAAGATTTAGAACTATTTGGAAACTGTGCTCGTGTTCCATGTGCTATCCATGCACGGTAGCATCGTACAGTTTGGCGCGGCTTTAAGTAAAATAGGCTTTATCCAATTTTGTGTTATAATTAGTTTTTTGGAACTTTTTTTGTTAGATTAATAATGTAAACCGCGTTGTAACCTTCATTCAGCCCTTTTGTACTTTTAGTGAGTGGCACTTTGTAGCAAGGGCGTAGCCAGGGGGGGGTTGTAGGGGTGGCAACCCCCCCCCCTTTTGGGTTGGCGGAGGTAAAAATTTGGGGGTCCAAAGAGAACAATTTTAAAAAATTTCCTCGCGCTTCGTTCCGCTCAGCGCTCGACATTTATATACCTTTTTACAACATTTAAGTGATGTTTTTATTGAATTTCAAAGACAATTTTAGAAAATTTTTTCGTGCTATCGCACGATTTTTAATGTTATACCTTTTTAAACCGGAAATTTTTCAAGTTTAACTTAAAAAAACAATGCAAATAACAACAAAAAGAATCACCTAGCGCGAAGCGCAAAAATTTTTACCCTTTTTAATGTCTTTTTTACGGTATTTTGAAAATTTGGCGTACAACCCCCTACAACCCCCCCTTTTGAAAAATTTGTATGGAGTACAACCCCCCCCCCTTTCCGAAATCCTGGCTAAGCCCCTGCTTTGTAGTGATAGGTAGTTCCGGTTCCGGGTTCAGGATTTTTCGGGTAAATTTTGGAATTTCGGTTCCGATTCCTGAGTTTTGAAAACCTTAATTCCGGTACCAGTTCCGGTGTCCCGGGGGTTTCGAAGTTTAATAGGCAGTTCCGGTTCCGGGTTCCGGATGTTCCGGGCAAAATTTGGAATTCCGGTACTGGTTCCTGTTCCGAATTTTCGGAAAAAATCAATTCCGGTTCCGGTGTTCCGGGGGTTCCGCAGTTCCGTCCATCACTAGTACTTTGGTTACATTTAATGTATTTTATTTTTCATTAATTTATTTTAATTATCCTAATAAAACTTGTGTTTTATTAGTGATGTTTTTTGAAACGCTGGAGCTATTAATAAAGCGTTTTAAAATCATTCAAGAAACGCATTTTTTACTTAAATCAAGCAAAAAATAAAAAATAAACAACACAAATTAAAAAAAAACAAATAAAGAAAAACAAAAAAAAGGAAAAACAAAAAATAAATAAATAAAAAACAAAAAAAAAATCAAACTCATACCGGGTCAGCTGTTTCGTCAAGGACGCATTTGGTGTCGAAAAGAGACAGGGGGTTTGAGTTTTGATTGGTGGCCATAATATCTTCTTCAATTGTTGACAAACTAAGTCCGCCCATTTCCAATCGATCTTCCACGGACATAGAAGAAATGGACATTGCCGACGTTCTAAACTATTTTATTATTTAAAACCAAAAAATCTTGAGTAAGTGCCAATAATTCCGATATCAACTTTGGAAATGGAAATGCTACTGCCATACCTTTAGGATTATTATTTCAGGTACATAATTTGACAGTGCCATCCTTTGCTTGTTTTTAACTAACAGTACCAGTGATGATTTGACATTGAACATTTATAAATATTCGTAAAAGAACCATGTAATATTAGAAAACAGAAAAGAGAGGTGAGGTGCAGATTGATATTTGAAAATAGGCAGAATGAAATTTTATTAGTAAGCAGACCTGTGCACGGTCTGGAAATGCCCCCCCCCCCGTTTTATTGGAGGATTTGCCCCCCCCCCGTTTTATTGCCCCCCCCCCCCGCCAAAAAATGAAAAAGTACCCTAAAATTATGACGCCATTTTTGACCTATGATGACACCATCATCGCGAATTTTTCGCAGTTTTTAGCCTATTTCAATGTATTTTAAGCCATTTTAGACCTATTTTTACCTTATTTTCGCTTTTTTTGTCCATTTTTCCCTTTTCCCTTCTTTTTTTCTCTTTTTTTTTCTCTGCTTGCTTTACCCCCCCCGTTTCAAAAAAGTTGCCCCCCGTGCCCCCCCATTTTGGAATTGCTCCCCCCCCCCGTTTTAACCCCCGGGGGGGGGGGGCAGTGCACAGGTCTGAGTAAGTATGATACAGAAACAAGGAGGAAACCCACTGCAAATAGATCCACTACAAAGCTGAAGCATACATATGGGAAGTGACTAATAAGAATAAGGAAAAAAGTTTGTATTGAACTATGTTTATTGAACACGCACCATATATGTTTGGCTAAATCATATATATGGGAAGTGATTACTGAGAATAAGGAAAAAAGTTTGGTATTAAACCATGCTTAACGAACACCAATGATGTTTGGCTTAAGCTGAGATATAACATGATGAAACTCAACCATTTTTAAAGCTAAGCTTGCAGCCTTCCAAGATATTAGTGGAACAGACATCAACAGTAGCAAGTTAGGCTGATATCAACTTTAATTTAAAAATAGTCACAAAAACCTGGACCTGGACCCGCATTCTGACGGCCCTGATAAAAAATAAATTAATCTGGATTAACTTTTTGGTGATGGTGGGTAAAAAAGTGAACTTGGCTTTAACTAACAAAGGCAGCCGCATTTTCAAAAAAACTAACTTGACAATTGTCTCATCGTATTTAGCACGATTTCCATAATGTAAGTATACTTTTGTTTTCCTGTTTTTTCCCATTCTTTTTAGTTGCTTTTGTTAAATACTTAAATAATACTTAAATACTTAATTTTAACACCTTTATTTTTAGATGTGGTTGTCACCTCAGTGAATTGTTATAAATACTTAACAAAACTGAGGGGAATATCCAAAATACCAAATGTATCATATCGTCGTTACCACGGCGAAATGAGCCACGATTCGTATAAAATATGTGTGCGTGTGACTCATTTTAAATTTAAAACAGGACCCTATTAACTACAGAATGAGTCAGAGTCACGTGTATTTTATAATGACACTGGCTCGTTTTGCCGTAGTAACGACGATATGCTTATGCGTACATTCCGCGTGTTTTAAAGCTACAACTTACAGGGAACTAACTGAATCCTGCGAGTCCGGGTCCATAAGTACGTTGTTATCGGCGGACACAGTGGGTAGAAGGGAATCGCAGGCTGCTGCCCCGCTCGTCTGGAATCCCTGGGCTTTTTGGCTTCCGTCCTGGCCGCTGGAGCCACAGCTGGACCAGTCCACGCTGCTCAGACAAACCGAAGAGTGCTGGGGTTTTACTAAAAACATCAATATTCTAATAATTAGCCACTAAAACATATTATTTTTTTTTGAAAGACGAATATCGGACAACTCCACGTTAGTCAAACAAACCGAAGACTGCCATGCTTATTGCTAAAATAACAATCTGCTATTAATTAGCCACAAAACGAGTAATCTTAACTAAAAATTAAGAAACCAATATAAATAAACACCACAAAAATACAGACGGATTTAAATTTAATAATATTTTGCAAAGGTAAAACTAGGTAGCCAAATGTTTAAATTTTAAATTGGGATTAGTTCCGACCAGTAATATATGATAACGAGTATTTTTATGAGAAAAAAAATTCACAACTATGTTTTTCTTGTTTAAAATTAAAGAAAGTTACAAAGCTGTGTTTAGAAGGAATAAAATAGCTATTAAAAATAAATAATTTTAAATTTAACGTATTCATTGCTTTAAAGTTAATTAACACTTGACAATTTGATAAAATAACAAAAACCACACCGTAGCCCACTTCTTTTTTGAAAAAAAAAAAATCTAAAATTTATTTATTACTGGCGGTCAAAATTTAACGAAACTTTAAACTAAGTGTTCGCTACCTATGTTTCTTAATTGCCAATTTTTATTAAAATCCGTCGACTACTAGAAAATTTAACTTACAATTTATTTAAGATATTCTTTAAATTTAGCCATAAATAAGGGGTCTCTATATAGGTTTTTATTGAAATTTGAGAAAATAATGTTTTACTCAGTTTATTTAAAACATCGGTTACTATAAAATCCCTTTAAAAACCACCCTTCAAATAAAATCTTGGATACCGAGGAAACCTGAGTTAAAAACAATCCTTTCGTTTACGCTACTTTGGCTATATTAGATTTATTACAACAAATCTCCTTAAATACTGGGTTAATTACAAGAAATCTGTTTAAAATGCTTCTAAGAAGAAAAATAATACACTGTCCTATTGCTGTTTTTGTGTTTTGCTCATTTTTCTTTAGTATTACAATTACCTTTAAGTACCTACCTTTTGTGACACATGAATTCAGGAAAGTGGTAGATGTAGAGGCACCAGAGTCCGGTTGAACACTTCTAAGGAGAGCATCCTGAGTTTCCGAAGGCAGCAAAATAGCGTGCGACGGCAAAATAAACACTCGTCCAACTGAAACAAAATGTAAATGTAATCAGTTAGCAAAATTCGTAATCAGATCAATTGATACTTAGCACATGGGCTAGCATAAGTGAAGCCATAGATGAACACGGTCACCGAAGCTAGGGGGTGTTTACCCCGAGTAAATGACATTTTGAAATTCAAATGGGGGTCCTAGGGGGGGGGGTCGAACCCCTCTAGCTTTCTAGGGGGGGGGTCAACCCAGGGTGGAAGATTTTGAAACCTAGGTCAGGTCAGGTCCGATGTCCGAAGCAAAATACTTTTAAACCATTAAGGTTTAATAATAGTTTTTTTACAAGACACTGTTACATTTTATTGAATAAAAAGCGATATTCAGATATAAAAAGGGCGTAAAAACATGAATTTGTGTTAAAAATTCACGTGTTTCAAAAAAATTTAGTATAAAAAAGTACTTAAAATTTTTTGAGAGGGGAGAGGGGGGGTCAGATTTTATAATCTAGAAGGGATTGAGGGTTAAAAAATTCGAAATTTTGTGGGGAGGGGGCCCTGCATTTTTTCCAGGGGAGGGGGGGCTAAAATTTTGAGGCCGGAGGTGGGGGGTGGACTGTGGACCTCACCCTAACCCCTCCTTCTTCATCTATAAGTGAAGCCCTGACATCCTCTCCCCCTCCTCCCCCCCTAAAGTTTATAGAGTTTAAGTACGGCTAAGTGGTTACCTCAGAGGCAAAACCAGCAAAACAATTTTTAGAGACTCCATCTCCAAAGCCAGGATAGTTCAAACAGGAGTTCCCCAAAGCTCCGTAATCTCACCAACCCTCTTTAATTTCTATATTTCTGACCTACCACCTCTACCAACTAATGTGAAAATAGTCTCCTATGCTGATGATATCACAGTTTATGCCACCTGAACCAAGTTTAGTGAAATGGAAGTCTAACTACCTCAACTTTTTAAATCAATATTTGGACAAAAACTACCTCACACTTTCAACAGAAAAATCAACAGTCACTATTTTTTCGTCCACATCACAAGAGTTTAATTACCATCCAAAGGTGACCATAGACCATAGACAACAAACTTTTACCGCTAAACAAAAACCCCAAAATCCTGGGTGTTACTTTTGATCCAAAACTAACATTTAATAACCACGCCACCAACATAAACAACAAAGCATCCAGGCGCAACAACATTCTCAAAACCCTGGCTGGAACCAGCTGGGGCCAACAAAAAGAAACAATAGTTACCTCCTACAAAGCAGTAGGACGCCCAATTCTTAACTACAGAGCCCCAATATGGTCACCCAATCTATCAAAATCCCATCTTCAAAAACTACAAACAACACAAAACACGGCTCTCAGGATAGCAACCGGCTGCCACAAAATGGCCCCAACTGACCATCTACACCAAGAGACCAAAGTCCTACCAATAGAAAACCACACCAACCAAGGGCGTAGCCAGGAGGGTTATGGAGGTTGTAACCCCCCCTCTGTGGGCTGGCTGAGGTAAAAATTTGGGGGTCCTAAGAGAACAAATTTTAAAAATTTTCTCGCGCTTCACTGCGCTCAGCGGTCAACACTTATACACCTTTTTACAACTTTTAGGTGGTGTTTAATTAATTTCAAAGACAATTTTTGAAAATTTTTTTGTGCTGTCGCACGATTTTTAATGTTATGCCTTTTTCAATCTAAAATTTTTCTAGTTTAACTTAAAAAACAATGCAAATAACAGCAAAAAGAATCACTTAGCGCAAAGCGCAAAAAATTTTACCCTTTTTTAATGTCTTTTTTACAGTATTTTGAAAATTTAGAGTACAACTCCCTCCTCCCTTTCAAAAAATTTGTATGAAGTACAACCCCCTCCCTTTTTGAAATCCTGGCTACACCCCTGACACCAACCTTCTCTCAACACAATTTTAAGCAACTCATTCAAATCCAGAATCAACAACTCCATTAAAAATGAATGCCCCTACTGCAGTGGCAAACCTTCTGACGTCAAACACCTTTTTGCATGCCCTTAAAAGCCAAAAACGCATGCCCATAACCATACATGGGCACGAGGGGGGAAGGGTTGGGGGGTTACGGTTAACCCCCCCCCCCAAATTCTAAGAAGGGGGTTTAACCCCCCCCAATCAGAAGTGGGGGGGGAGGGGGAGAAAAGCTTAACCCCCCCCCCCTCAACTTTGGAAAAATGAAGAAAAAAAATGTCTTTAAAATGACTTAGGGCATACATGGGCACGGGGAGGGGGGGCATAGATGGAGAGAGGGGGTGGGCGCGGGGGGGGGTCCACCCCCCCTGGCCTCGAAATTTTGGGCCCCCCCCCTAGAAGAAAATCTAGGGCCCCCCCCCTCCCCCCAAAATTTCCTAATTTTTTACCCCTGACCCCCCTCTAGATTTTGAAATCTGACCCCCCCCCTCCCCTCTCAGGAAAATTTTAGGTACCTTTTTTATACTAAATTTTCTTCCAAAAACGTGAATTTTCATCACATATTCATGCTTTTACACCCTTTTTATACATGAATATGGCTTTTTATTCAATAAAATGTAGTATTATCCTATAAAAAGAACAATTATTAAAGTTGGTATGGTTTAAAACTTTTGCTTTGGACACCGGGCCCCACCTGACCCCCCTCTAGATTTCAAAATTTCGCACCCCGGGTCGACCCCCCCCCTAAAAAGCTAGGGGGGTCCGGACCCCCCTGGGACCCCCCTCCTACAATTCAAAATTCGATTTACCCCGGGTAACCACCCCCCCCCCCAAGCTTCCCCGACCGTGCACACCTATGAGGGGGGGGGGGGTTGAGGGGAAAAAAGATTAACCCCCCACTTTTGTAAAAATGAAGAAAAAATTTCTTTAAAATAACTTTTAACTGCCTCCAAACTTATGGTTTGAGGTCAAAATGAATGTTTTAAGCAATAAAAAGCTCAAAAATGCTATAAAAAGGGCTTTTTGACCTAAAATTAGCGTTTTTTTTACCTATTTTTGCTTCAAAATCGAAAAACAATATGGGTAAATAAAATGCACTCCAGAAAAAAAAAACGATATGGGTATTTTGCGTTTTTTGGATTTTTGGTTTGGGGTTTAACCCACCATAATTTGGGGTTTAACCCCCCACTCCGGACCAAATTGCCCATGTATGCTTATAACCCCCCTGGCTACGCCCTTGTCCATAGATGTTTTTGGGGGGACAGAGGTATCCACCCCCCCCTAGAACCAAAATTTCAGACGCCCTTCCCCCGTAAAAAAATCCAGCCCTCCCCTCCCCCTAAAGCTCGACAGAGGTCCGGCTTACCGCGCCCCCTCCCTCCTAGCGAGGCTGACCCCCTTCCCTTCCTTCCAACTAATTTGCAAGTACAATTTTTTATTTAATGTCAAAAACACAGTTTTTTGGTTAAAAACAGTGTTTAAATACACTTTTTAGGCCTAAATAAGCTGTTTTAATATCATATTCGAAATCATAGCAGAGTTTATTTGTAATAATGTACTTGCATAAGCTTGGTAATAATGTACTTGCAAGCTTGGTAATAATGTACTTGCAACTCGGAATTGGTGCGTGACCTAGGTGTTTATATATCCCATGATATGAAATTCTCTAAACACTGTGAAATCAAAGCAAAAAAGCTTCAAGAGTGATATTGTGACAATTTAGTATTTGACACAGGCCTGGGGCTACAATTTATACGCGATGTGGAAAGGAAAGTGTTTAGTTTGCTCAAGATTCAATCCGGAACCGAGCCTTTTTAGTTTATGCACTGTTTGTGCAATTAACCTAAGTTTTTGCTTAGGTTTTTAGTCCGAGGGCTCCTCTTCAAGGCTGGCTTTATCCCTGCTGTGTTTTTCTAAGTCCATGGAGAAGCAACCGTTTATTAAGTGGCCTAAGTCCAAAACTGACTAGCGTGAGCGAAAGCGGTCTATTTATACAAAAGAATTTTGTAATTTTTTAAATATTTAATTTATAAATTTTAGACGACTAAAAGTTTATTGTTTTTATTTTGATCGTTTAAGCTCAGACGTTCATAACGTCACATCACCCCCACCAAGATCAGTCATCCTCAACTGACTGAAATAAGTGGGGTTACAAAAACAAGTAATACACACAAAATTAGTAGTTAATAAAATTACCAGACATAAAAACAATCAAAAAAAAATATCAGAGATCACTGGAAGTTTTCAATGTGACTCGATTTGTTCATATCCCAAAGATGTTGACTGAATTGTTCAATTGACTTGCACATTGATCATTTTAATTGTTTTCCCTTGATAATCCTCAAATTAAGTTTTCCGGGTCTTGAAATGATTTGCATTGAACAGTGTTTATTTTATAACGTTGGTCTAAATGATTATTTTTTATGTTTTCTTTCCAATACCGTTTCTTAGTGAAGTTTACACTATTTTCTGCACAAAGACAATTTTTACTGTTTTTGGGCTTGGGCAATTCACGTTTTTTTACACTTCTCAAGAATTTATATTTTCTTTCAGTGGTAGCGTTTTGGTTTTTAAAGCCGTCTTTGTGGCTTGTTTTTGCCAATTCGTTTTCCCACTCATTTTAATTTGTTTGCAATAATAGTGCGGTCGTCGTTTGGATTGTCTGACCATTTTCAGAACAAATCCTTCGAAAAGTTTGTAATATGCGATTATGAATAAAACTAGCTGGTAAAATGTGTGCATTGCCTTTGAAAATTTGTTTTGAAACGCCACATTTTCCAGTTTCGTTTTATTTTTGTCTTTCTGTTTACAACTTTTTGGAGTAACTAACTGTTTATTGGTAAGTTTTTCTTTTGAATTGAACTTATCGCTTTGGTTTTGCATATTAAAGTTGCTTTGTTAACTTTTAGTGCCAAAATTTTATCAGACTTACATCCTCCTTGAGTTATTAACTGGGTTGTAGTATTTACAGAATTCAGGTCTTGAAAAAAATTTTTTATCTGCTTTCTTTTTTTACCATGTCTCAAATTCAACTTTTTATTTCCTAAATTACTAACAATACATTTTTTCAAATTCTGCACAAAATTTTCATTTTTCCAAACTTTTTCGCCATATGCGAATTCCTTGCTTTCAAAATCACAATATTGAGCAATGTGTCCCACACAGCGACACTTGTCATAAATAGGCCTTCCTTCCGGTTTCACTGCACATACAATCATAATTATCAATTTTTGGAACGAGATCCAGCAAGTACTCGTTTTTGTTTTGGTGCTGATAAATCACTGTGTGTGTTTGGGCTTTAAAACCCTTAGATTAACCCCTTTCAAGCTTTGTTTCTTTAAAATTCCAGCGAGAATCTGCCTGTGAAACCCTCACGGAGGTTTCATAAAATCTGTTTTCTTTTGAGGTGTACTTGTCAAAAAACAAGAATTGTTTTTCCCCATGTTTCCATAGTTTCTGGGTGTTTTTGACTAAACCTTTTTTTAGAAGATACCCAATTTGTGTTTTTAATTGGATTTTATGCGTTTTGAAGCTTTGGGGTGTTTTCCCCATTCTAAAAATCGACAAGTTTTTTGCTGCTTCTGGTTCCATTTCTTACACCCTTTTCCACTTTTGTAAAAACCTAATCCCAGTTTATTTGGTTTATCGGCTCCGTACTTGGCTCCAAAAATTTATGTGACGATTTAGTATTCGATACACGCCTGGGGCTAGGATTTATATGTGATGTGGAAAGGAAAGTGTTTAGTTTACTCAAGATTCAATCCAGAACCAAGCCTAAGCCTATGTGCAATTAACCTTTTGACCGTTGGCGCTAAGACGCTCATAACGTCACAATATCACTAATTTTTAGAACATTCAATTCAAACTCTAGAAATAATCTTCTCAGAGCATATAAGTCCTATGTTAGACCAATTCTGGAGTATGCTAGTGCAGTTTGGAACCCCTATTTACAAAAAGATATAAACATTTTGGAAAAAGTGCAACAAAATTTCACTAGATGGTTGTTTTAAAAATGCAAGTTGTTACCTGTTGGTTATGAACAAAGTAAAGACTGGATTACCTAGGTTTAGAAAGATTAAAGGACCGAAAAGACAAAATTGATTTATATGAGTGCTTTAAAATTATACATTGCTTAAACAATTTGCAAGCCAATGATTTTTTTTAAGTTTAACCTGCAGCCCACCCGTGGTCATCCCTTTAAATTGACCATCGAAGAAAGCTGAATCAATTCAAGGAAATTTTCTTTTGCTAATAGGGTGGTTACACCTTGGAACAACCTACTCCCATCTCAAGTAACTGTCGATTCTTTGGATGCATTCAAGAAAAGTTTTAAAACTGACTTAAATAAGAGCTCTTTTTGAGCCTTTAAAGTCATATCAGATAGCTATGTTCATTGATATCTTGTTAGAATTGTATTTCATAATGGCGACAATTAAGTCGCAGAATTGATGTTGTTGATGAAAAAAAAAAATAATAATAGAAAAAGAGGGGAAAAAAAGAAATAATGAAATGATGAAAACAGTAGAATTAAACTATGCATAGACGATGCTTAGTATATTAATTCTATTATCTGATCACTAAAAAAATTTAAAAAAATGTCAATAAATATTAGACCTAAAAACACTTAAATTATTGATTTTAAAAAAATTTGTTAAAAAATCTGCCCCCCTAAATAAATTTGAATTGCACCCGGGTTCGACCCCCCCCCTAAAAAGCCATGGGATCTGGACCCTCCTGAACCCAGGCCCTGTGCCAGGTGGGCAGGGGGGCCATGCACCCCCTTTCTGGGTTGGTCGGGGTAAAAATTTAGGAATGGGGAGGTGGGTCAAGGGGTGGGGGGAGGTAAAAGGGAAGGTAACTTCATCATGACCCCTGTTTCTCCCTACCTCCTTTCTTGGGGTATGCTAAAAATGGATTCTGCCTGATTACCTGCATTGAATTTAATGTAAATAGGTATTTTTAAGCCCCAATTTTGCTCATTTTTGTTGAAAGTTTTAAATTGTTCTGAATCATCGAGATGAGCTAGGTTTGATTTACTTGTTAGATTTTTTTTTGCAATTAATCGTTGCCTCTCATAAGCAATCATATTATTTGTGTTATATTAATGTTATTTTAATAACCAAATTATCGATTTATTTGTCTTTCAGGAAACAATACAATTGTGATTATTATGTTTTATGCGTTTTCATTTTGTTTGTTTACGAATTATTGGAATAAAAATGTTTTGCAATTTTGAATGATCTTAAGAGTTTTTGTAAAGTGGAAGCCTCTTAAACTTAAAAACCAAAAGATGTCTTTAGATCAGCTCATAGTGACCGATATAGAGGGGGGAGGCGATGGCCCTTCCTAACGGCTGTTTTCATACTAAGGTTATGGCCGATGGTCCAACTTCCTTCTGGCTGATCAAGCCAGCCATTTTTGTATGAGTCACATCTTTTCGTTTTTGTGTTTAATAGGGTGTAAAAAATTACAGCATCTTAGGCATGACATTAAACAATATAAAAGTGTTCGCTCAGCGGCGTGGTTACATATGCTGTGTATTTTAAAAATTATTTTTTTGAAGTTTAGAAATATAAACGTTTTGATAGTCAATGTAAACTGCTTATTCAGTACGTTGTAGTTTTTTCCATTGAAGAAATTCATACATAATATGTAAAATATATAAAGCATATTGAAAACGAACGCAGCAATAGCAAACCCATATGTTGGCAATGTATTTTTCATAATAAAAAGCAAAGACCAATCCATAAATTTAGTGAGCTTTTAAATGTTTGTTGCGTACGCGTATAATCGCCTGTTCAATGAAATGCCTTTGGGCAACGCCCGCACAGTACTTCAAACTATTTTATTATTGATGACTCATAAATTAAAGTATTTAATGGCCGCACCTACAACTCAAAACAATCCCCTGGCATATTGTGGATTGAGATATATCGTTAGCACCTGATCATCATTTTGCGCTCTCTTTCAGTTCGTCTTGTTAAGTATTACGTTTAGCTATGCATAACTTTTTATACTTTTTCCCCATTGTAACCTGTGAAAGAATGTGCACAACAAAAATTGCATTTCCTTTTTGTTAAAAACCTATTGAATTTGTTAAAAATGGAATCCGTTGAATTCATTTTCATAACATCATACATACTGTTACGATCGTTCAGCATGTGACCCATCATTTTAAAGCCAAACTTCATTAATTTGAAAACTTCTAATTATATATTAAGTTTGTACTTTTAGACAGAAACGGTGTATTGGAATCTGCCACTTCAGTGGTGCAAGAAAATCGTGGCGGAACACATGAGTTGCATACCTTCGCCCAATCCGCTGGCACCTACACTTGCTCACACTTTTAGATATATTAACGACTATCGCATAGCTTTTCGAATGTTATATTGCCACGACTGGATGTGTATACCTTTAGTGTACACTCAGGTCAGGTTTTTTCACTTTTTTGCATGGGAAGTTTTAAAGATTAAAGAACTTTAATTTTAGTAATTTATGCCTAATTTAAGCTTATAAATTAATTCATTTTCTACAGTATGATTTTAAAAGAAAATTTTTTTATTTAAACGTATGAAAACATTTTAAAAAATTATTTGTGATGTTGTGATATTTTTTTGATAAAACGCGCAATATTTATGTCTTACTCTTTAAGTTCTTAAAATTATAAAAAGTAAAAAAATATATTGGAATGCAAGGTGACTGAAATACATTTGGACAGTCCCAATTTCGACCAATGGTTTTTGCTTCTGTACAACCAGAATTATTTAATTAAACATATAAAATAAAAAGCTAGAAAAAATTCCCAAATTTTTTACAAAATTTTGCACCACGAAGCAAATTGTATAAAAAATAAAATCTGGAACCGTAAATGCTAAACTTGGAACCAAAAATTAAAGTCGCTTAAATCTGTGCCTAAGCATAAGTCCTAAATATAAGCCGAAACAACTTTTTTCTTTAGTGCTCTAACTTCCCATTTTTTATAAATTATGTTTTTTTAAAATGTAGAAATTGTAGGAAACAATTTCTAATACCTAATATTATAATAAATCTCTGATGTGACCAGAAAAAGCATCATAATATTTGTGTGTTAAACGATTTTTTCAGTTTCTGATACGTTTCAGGTCGCGGCATTATCAACCTACAGCTATATGGGTTTTGCTCTCATAGGAAGACAGTTTTTAAACACTGAAAAAAACTATGAGGGTTTTGAAGTAAGTGATAATTTTTTCTGAAACAAAAATTTTATTTCTTAAAAATGCAATTCCTTAAATGTTATTTAAAATAAATTCAAATTATTTATCTTGTTTTTCTCTGCTAACATATTATTTTACTTGGTAACTTTATACTATTAAAATTGACGCTTTGGTATATTTAATTACGTTTGGCAAAAGTTTAGAAAATGATAGCTAGATAAATGACTATATAGCCATATATCAAGCCATACGCAGTTTATTTCATAACTACTGCGCATGGCAAAAATAGCAGCCGGTGGCCAAAATAAAGGCTGGCTAAATTATAGTTAGTAACCCTTAATAGTTTGGAAAGATTCCAAACTTATTATCTTGTTAGATTTTTAAAGTATATTAGATTTTGTTTTAATTTATTACGTAATTTTTTAATTACTAATTCTAGGTTGATATTTATGTCCCTGTGTTAACAATATGCCAATTTTTATTTTACGTCGGGTGGTTTAAGGTAACAAACTAATTATAATTTTATAATTTTCAACTTGAAACAAATTAATAAAAAAACCAATGTAAAATGGTAAAAATGTAAAAAAACCAATAATGAAAAATTATTAAGAATTTCATTAAACATTACGCGTTAATATTAGATCCAAGTTGTTGGTTTAAAAAAAATTTTTGCGGTTTTTTTTAGTTACTTTATTACATATGTAATTGACTTAAAAAATATATTATATAAATTAAGATGTTTTTTTGTGGAATTTGACTTCTATTTAAGCCTGGTGTAAAACAGCGTTTTTGATATATTTTTACGTTTTTGATATCAATAAGAAGCCTCAGTTTAATAAAAATTTGGTGATGCATAAACTATTTATCTATTTATTTATAATTCTATTATTAAATTATAATGTAAATCTCTATTTTATTGGTGTATTATTCGCTTTGATTGTAAAATAATAAAAATATTCATTTATTCAAAGTCAACTATAATAGTGCACTACGCACGACACTTTATACAAACAAATTAAATTTGATAAAAATGTTGTATTTTGCTATATTAACTGATTCGTAAGCCCTCCGTAAGCTAAAAAAATAAAGTTTTTAAAGCATCAGCTTTGATGTTTAGAGTAAATAGAATTTTAACAAGTATGGCCGTGTTCTACAAAGTTTAAGACTCAGGCATTAGTGCATCACTGGAAGTAAATTAATGAAATCACGTAGTTCCTTAAATATCTTAACTACGAACATTAAGAAAGATATTTTTTGTAAACTTACAAGAGGCTTATTAGGCCTTGTATACTATATCATTTTGATGTTGTTAATTTTCATTAAATTATTATTTAAACTTAGGTCGGACAAGATTTGATGCGCCCTTTTGGCACTGATGATGATGATATTGAGTTGAATTATATTTTGGATCGCCATATTTTTTACGCTTTTAGTGCTGTTCACTCTGAATCAAAACCGGCACCGCCCCTACACAAAGACAGGTATATATATATGTAATTAACTAAGAAAAATAAAGATTAGCACCACTACACCACAAGATAGTTTTATGTAATAAATTGGAAAGTCTGTTTTTCTAAGCAACCAATTTTAAAAATAAAGCGTTGAAAATTCCCACATGTTTCCGAAATTCCTAAAGTTCGGTAAAAATAGTTTTTAAGAAAATTATTATGTTTTTCCAACTGTTAAGACATACGATTTTTCAAAAAGCTGCCAAGGGCAGTTCTTGCTTAGGTACAGGATTTTTGTAGTCGTGAGTAGGGAAATCGGCGTCGCAGGAAAGTTTTGGAAATGTGGAATCCCTAAATTAGAACGCAATATAAAAACGTGGTTTGGGCTGTTTAGGTTTAGGTTTATCTATTGGTTTTAGCAAAAAATTTCTATCTGCGGCTACAAGATCCTCACCTCCGGCTTCAATTTTCCAAATTAGAGCTCCTAGTCATTCTGACTCTAAAGGCTCCAAATCTTTTAAGATCGATAAAAATAGTTTGCATTTTAATTATGATTTTCTCAACTGCAAACATAAAGAATTCTTCTGAAGGATCTCTAGCGCAGTTGTTTCGTTAATATTCTTTACGTTAAATTAAGATTTTGATTGCAAACTTTATTCTAACACTACAAAACAACCTGGCGATCCTAAAGCGAATGGTTTAAGGTCGATGGAGCCAAGAAACTTGGAGCCAAAAATAAACATCGCTGAAACCTAATCCTAAGTCTAAGCAAAGCCTAAAAAAGATAAAAAAATTTTCCGGCGGCTCCAAGTTCCCTACTTACGGCTCTAAAGACCCCTTACCGACCGAAGGCCTTTATAGCCAACCGAGCCTTGGACCAGGGAACTTGAACCTAGCAAAACTTTAACAAACACAGTTTGTGTTTGTTAAAACACAAAACAAACACAAAACTGTTGATGTGGGTGAAACGTTTGTTTTTTCAAACTTCTTTTGTAAAAGTTTTGCTGGGTTCATTTATATTATACACCCTGATCACTATGTCAGCCGCAAACGTAATCGCTTAACCTTTGTTAATAATCGCTTTATTACGTGCAGATTTTGGGACGTCTTCTACCAGCCGGACCGGGAGAACGTCACCACTCCGCGCACCATCCTCCCGCACACTCGCAAGTCCCAGGACATTCCCGAGCGCCCGCCCAAGCGCCACGTGGAGCTCCATCTGAAGCGGCGGGACACGGAAATCCTGGAGCTGAGCGAAATCGACCTGGCCGAAAACGGCTGGACGATGAGCACACCCAGCAAATCTTCCAAACCCAGGACTCGCCCGCCCAGCAGGTCACCGAGTCGCCACCACGCCCCTCCGGTCAGAATAGGTGCTCCCGGTAGGGTGTTTTTTACATTGCAAATTTGTAGGTCGCGAATGACCTCAAGTTATTCGTGACGAATGGCGCAAAGAAACTATTGCGCTATTTGTCGCGAATAATAACTAAAAACTTATTAGTGTAGTTGTGCTATTTCTCGCGTATTAGTAAGAAGTTTATTAATGACAAATAAATTCTAATAAAGTTATTCATGACAAATGATCTCTTATGTTATTTGCCACAAATAAATTTTTAAGTCATTTGCGTCGAACTATTTAAAAGTTCATAATTTACAAGTAACTTGGGAATACATTCATCATTAAATTTAATTAAACTCTGTAGTTTATTCATAATATAAATAATATTACTATCAATGATCTTTATATGCTAATTACTTGTATTCTTCACTGCCATAAATCATTTAACAAAGGGACGTTAAAAAAACAGAATCAATTATGCAAAATATGGCACGATAAAGTTAGATTTAAAAGTTATTTGTATTGCAGTTTTTAGCATTTGTTGATTAAATTTTTTTGGTTAACTTAGGTTTTAAGGCGCTTAGCCATAATTATAGTCCATACAAAAATGATGCGGACTAGCGACAAAACTTCGCACTTTGAAATGTTTTATATCCATAACGGAGGTTAGAATATGTGCAGGGCATATATGGGACTCTTGGCTCTTGGCGGGACTTATGCGGGACTCTTGGCTATCTTTTGAAAAGGTTAGAAAATAATATTTTTCGATGACGTCATCACTACAACCGATGCGGTGAAAAAACATGGTCCTATAAAAACAAAACTTTTTTATTAGTACGAGATAAGAAATGCCGCTTGGTATGCTGTTAAAACATACTTTCCTGAGTTTTTTCTGAAAGTTTGAGCGAAATCGGCTCGCTCAATCTTTTATAATGCGTTAAATGGGCGCGGTTTTCGCGATTTTTCGCGAATTTTTGACACGCTAATACACTGTCCCAATTATTTATTTTGTTTTACTTCCGGCTCAAAGTGTGTACGATATTGATCATATTGTTGTATATTAAATGTCCGCCAATTTTTATTCCTTACTTTTGACCTAGAATTTTTTTTTGGGGTTGACCCCCCGGAAGTTAGGGGGGGCAAACACGAATAGCGAAAATTTTTTTATCGTTTGTGTAAAAAAACCATATATTAAGCTTACAATAAGCTGTCAAAAATGACGAATTTAATAATTGGAAGCATTACAATCCCGTATGCTGGCAGCGGCAAACCTTTAAATTAAAAACTTTTCCAAACAAATAAAAGCCTTAAAAGTTTATTTTTTTCGAATTTCCAGGTTATTCTGTTAGAAAAACATATTTTCAAAGCTAAAATCCTACTACGAAATTGCCAAATATCGCAGCTAAAAATGCTTTTCTTTAAGGGTTTTCTTACTTGCAAAAATGTTTACCCGTTTGTTAACAGAAAAACAAATTTCTAATAACTATGTGTCTCAACTTTTACCAATATCCCAATGTAATTTATTAAAGTAATGCTATTTTTTGAATCCGCGATATGAATTGCGTGTGAATTGCGATCTGAATTGCGTCATTTTAATTGCAGAAGAGCCAATAAAAATCATCAATTATGACGTAATAACAAAAATTCGCATGACGCAAGGAAGTATTTTGGAATTTTAACGAAAATTTATGTTGCGTTTTCATGGGGTTATTTGGTCCATTTTCTAATATTTTAAATCAAAATAAATTTAAAAAATTTAAAACTAATATTTTAAAGTTTATTATTCTTGTAAAATTTTTTTTAATTTCAAGGTTTGCTGCTGCCAGCATACGGGCTTGGAATCCTTCCAAATTTTAAATTCGTCATTTTTGACAGCTTATTGTAAGCTTAGTATTATAGTTAAAACCCTTCAGGCTGAAATTAAGGGCGTAACCGCTCGCCGTCAGGAAGAAAAAAAAAAAAAATAGCGGGGGGATATAAATTAATAAAAAAAAGTTGGCGGGGATAGTGTAACCAATCATTTTTGATTTCAGGTGTTTTTCTACACGTGATATTTTCTCGAAAAACGAGTGGTTACTTTACTACCCTGCTGTTTTCACCCTGATAGAATTCGTCTTTAGTTTTTTTTTACACAAACGATATATTAAAATTCGTCATATGTGATAAATTTTACATTTTTGATAGTTTTGAAAAAAACTTTGAAAAAAATTTTCGGCATTCGTGTTTGGCCTCGTCTAGCACTGGGGGGTCAACCCCCCAAAAAAAATTTTTAGGTCAAAAGTAAGGAATAAAAATTGGCGGACATTTAATATATAACAATATGATCAATATTGTACACACTTCGAGCAGGAAGCAAAACAAAATAAATAATTCGGACAGTGTATTAGCGTGGCAAAAATTCGCGAAAAATCGCGAAAACCGCGCGCATTCAACGCATTATAAAAAAAAATTTGAGCGAGCCGATTTCGCTCAAACTTTCAGAAAAAACGGAGGAAAGTATGTTTTAACAGCATACCAAGCGGCATTTCTTATCTCGTACTAATAAAAAAGTTTTTTTTTTAGGACCATGTTTTTTCACCGCATCGGCTGTAGTGATGACGTCATCGAAAAACATTTTTTCTAACCTTTTCAAAAGATAGCCAAGAGTCTAAGCTATGCTCCCATATATGTCCCGCACATATTCTAATCTCCGTTATGATATATAACATTTTAAAGTTCGAGTTTTGTCACCAGTCCGCATCACTTTTGTATAGACTATAGTTTTAAATCTCTTGTATATTTTATTTAAAATATTAAGGGTTTTATTCCTTGATTCGATTTTTCCAAATAAAAAGAAGTCAGGATTAAGTTTGTTTAATTAGCGGTGCTCACTTATATTGAAACAAGTTTAATAATACATAAAGTTAATAAAACATATCAAAATGGCGATTCTGCTAATAGCAAAGATATCAAAAACTAGAAAAAAAAACTACTGTTATTAATGGTTTTTAGAAAATTACTATTTTAGAATGCAAAAAATGAATAGAAATGTTTTATTGAATTAGGGAAACGTTTCGAGAAAATTCCACGCATGTCATCATCAGTAAAAATCTAAAATATACAAAAAAAACGTGTTTTTTTATTTTTATTTGCATTCTAAATCATATTATACTATTTTAGTTTTATCGAATATCACTCAGGCTTCGACTGAAACTGCGCCTTCAGAAAACTCTGCTCAAAGCTCAAAAATGTTAAACAAACTGCATTCTGTTGTGAACAGAAATGGAAAACCTAAGGAACCTAAAGCCATCTTAAGATTTTAGCGGCGTTTCTGTCCAGCAAGTTTTGCTATGCATTTTGTGACAAACTGACACTATGGTACTAAAAACTTTTAATTACGGTGACTGAAGACTTATTTGTTTTTCTAAACATCATAAAACCGAAAACTATAAAAACTATGAAATGGAACATGGGCATTGACTTACATTTGTAATTAACTTGCATTTGTAATAAGTCAGTAAGTTTGTTTGTTTTTAAAGTTATATATTATATATTGGTACTTGTTTACATAAAAACGCAGTTTTGTTGTGCTATGTTTTTTTTAAAATCAAATCAATTTAAAAAAAACGTGAAGACTAAAACACATCTAAAACCAACAAAAAACCACACTATTTACTAAAATTTGTAGTAGGGTTTTTAAAAACGATTAATTCGTCTAAAACTGCGATGTACTAAACGCTAACGTTTGGGTGTATAGAGCAGCCGATTTTTATCCAGCTAATATTAGAATGGTTTACTATTAAAAAAAATGTTTGCAAAATTCTAAAAAAAATATCTTTAAAAATGCCGAAGGGTTAATTTAGTAAACTAAAATGAGTAATGTGACAATAATGACGTATTTAGCGAATAAAAAGCTTTTTAAAAACTTTTTGTAATTTTTACTTGATGGACAATTTTTTTACAAAAAATTATTAATGCTTTCTGATCTAGAATAATTTACTCTTGTTTTATCAATTTTTTACAAATAAGAATATTAATACGACGACGACGGGTAAAATTTTATAAGCGGCCAAACTTTAAAACTATACAAAAAATTTGTAATATAGTATTATCTTGTGATTTTTGGTAATATTTATGCATTTAAATTCGCTTAGAATTACTAAAAAAACATCGATTAGAAAATAACTGGTAGAGTGTTTATTTATTGCTTCTTTTATTTAAAGCTGAGGCCATGTGCATGGTTAAGAATTTGGTATCCAATAGTTTATTAATCAAAAGCAGGCAAGTTCCCGCAAAAAACTAGGAACAAACTGATTTTTAGATATTTCATTTTTTACTGTCAACTTTTTTCTCGGTAACCATTCATATGGCAAATAAATTCTGCTATTATTATTAATGGTTGTGATATTGAACTTACTATAAGTTTGCTGGTCTTTTAGTCGGTTTTTTATTATGTTTGTGGTTTGTGCGTTTTGTTTGTAAATAAAAAATATATAGATTCTAATAAATTTAAAAAAGTAAATAAAACTTTTATATAGTACGTTTAAAAAATAGTTTTTTTTTTCAACAAAAGAGCAATAACTTTTAACCTTGTTTGCTTAAAATAAAAAGATTTTTAAGAAAAACATGAAAAAATTTTAAAAATCTAATTTATTTTGATTATTTTCAATGGATTATTACACTCGATTGTTATATATCGAGAAGTACTCAAATTTTAGCCAAAAGCTATAATATTATTCTCAAAGTTCGTTTAATTTTTTCAAAGATAAAAAAAATTGATATTCATGTGGAAAATATGTAAGGCTTTTGTTTTTGTTTTATTTTACGCAACAGTCAGTGGTATTCCCCACCATAAATTACCGGGCTTAGGATTTCACAAAAAATGGTTTTTATTTTCTAAGTCATATATTGGTAATCCTGCTGTAGTTTCACGAAGTTTTCCGGGAGTTGCTAAATCTTCCTTCTTGGCGGTCTTAGACCAAAAAACGGCCAGATTTTGTGCATCAATATTTAAAAAAAATATTTGAGCAGCGAAAACAACAGGATTTCAAAATGCAAGAATAAGATGCTGTTTTTTTTAGTGTAACGCTGTAAAATACTTTTAGTTATTATGTGGACAATTGTTTAGAATATGCCAATTGCCAATTTTTACTTGCCAAAAGCCAATAAAAAAGTAGCAACAGCAAGTAATAACCGATGAAACAGCATTTTTGAAAAAAATAATTCTAACTTACCGATAAAATTTTCATCAACATTTTTTGAGCTACTTACTAAGCGGTGGGGTTACATAATATGCCACCAAAATCATTGACACCAACAAAAAAAGTAGAACATATAGGTAAACGTAACGAGAGCGGTTGTAAAAAACAAAGTTTTAGATTTCCAGTACTTTTAAATTTTAAAGAATAAATATTTCCAAAATTTTGAAATAATTCAAAGAAAGCTTTTCAATTTTTCGAAATTAAAATTTTTAGGTTTTTGAATTTTGAAAACTTCGGAAAAATATGAATCATAGAAATTTAAGTAGTACATATTGAAACGGTGCTACCAGCTACCAAGCTACCAATTCTGTTAGTTTTGTTTATCATAACGAAGTGTATCAATAAAATGTGTATTAAATCAACATTATGTTTTCAAAACAAAACAAAAACATAAAACTATTTACTTTTTGCTTCATTTTATGTAACACTGACCATTATATATTGTTGTAAAATAAGTATAATTAGAAAATAAGAAAAACATTGGCTCTGCAAAAAGATGTGCACAGGATTAAAAATTAGGTAAATACATCTCGCCAATAAAATATTTGAAAAATATTTTAATATTTGTATGTAAAGCTAGGTGGACATACAGCTAAACATTGTTACATTTTTTGTATAAATAGACTTTTTCGTGGACTAAATCTAATGAATTATTGTTTTGTATCGCATTTGAATTAGTTATTTTATATCTTTGTTGCAGACACTATAATAAAAGAATATCAAACCAATAATGAATGATTTTCAACTTGATGAAAACAAGTTTGACTTTGATCGGCTAAAACTCATTGTCAGTAATTAAAATATGTGTGAACTATATATATATATATATAGTACACACATATTTTAATTACTGACAATAATTTTTAGCCGATCAAAGTCAAACTTGTTTTCATATATATATATATATATATTAATTGGTAAAATAAGTGGTCACTAAATTTCTGATAAAAAAATGCTTTTAGATGAAAATTACCTTTATAAAAGCACATGTAAAAATTAAACATGGTTTATAGGAAACTTTAAATGTGGTTTCGGAAGATAGCGAAAATTAGCAGATTTTTATAAATATTTATAACCTGATTTATTTCTAGAACCTGAGAAGCGAATTTTTCGAAATCGAATTACATCTGAAACTACGATTTTTACAAAAAAACTCAACGCAAACAATTTTTTTAAACAAAATTATTCTTAATTTAAAATTTAATGTTTTTTTTTCTGATTTGATCTAAAAAAATTAAAAAAACGGCCTGCGTAAAAAGACTTAAAAGACATAATCAATACTAATAGCAAACTGAAAAATATCTAGTAAATAAAATCAGATTCACATTTTCTCCAGTGTCTAGAGATCATAATTCAGCTTTGAAGTGATTTACAAGCAATTTTCTAATTTTTTTTTTGAATTTTATTTTATGGAAAAAATGCTTTCAGTATTCTCGTTTTATAACGTGTAGTTCAGGTCGAAGAAAGAATAAACCTGTCATTTTTTATATGCTTAAAAAACACATCGAGTCAAAAGCATACTTTGTTTACTTTTTTCTGATTTGATCTTGGATGAATATGTACCGGGTCTTATTTAAGTAATTAAAAGCACTACGGTTTTAAAAAATAATTTGCGTTGTCTAAACGAAACATATACAAATAAACATTACTAGTAAAACTCAATGAATCTAAAACCATTTTAAAGATTGCTATTAAAACACCATAAAACATTACTGTTTGAACAAAAAACTTAAAAATAAATGAATATGTTTAATATAACTGTGATAATAAATGAATACGTTTAATATAACTGTGATAATCGTGTCTAAAACATTTTTTTTATATAAAGTATTGCTAATTTAGGAAAACCAAACGTAGCTGACCACGATGATTTGAAGTATTAAATTAACAAATTATTCACATAACAATCGACCAAAGTCACATAGGGTACAATTTGCATACAACAGAATTAAATTTGCAATACATTTTTGAAATTTTGAGTTCAGTGCAATCATGGTACACTTGCTGTATGTACGATGATTGTTTTTTGGTAAAAACCACTGAACTCAAATTCTAAAGGATGTATTGCAAATTTAATCTTGCTGTATGCAAATTAATCCTTATGTAACTTTGGTCGATTAAGCAGAAACGGTTTAGTATCAAAAATTAAAAACTCTATTTTGGCATTTAGTTATCAAACTATTTTAATCTCTAACAAAATTTGTCCTCATATTAATTTCTGAGAGCAGCTAAGTATAATTTAACCATAACTTTCGGGCTAATTATTTTAAAATAAATTATTATCATTTGTTTAAATGATTAGAATTACAGCACAAAACGATGTTTAAATATTCATAATTGTTTCTAGTTGGAAATTCCAGTGGTAATGCAAAGAAAATAGTGCACAACTTTATCAGAAAAATTTTTTTGAAGAGGATATTCTTTTAGTAAGTTCAATAGTCTGGTGGCCAAACGTAACATTCCAAGCCTTCCAAAATGTAAGAGTTACGCGACGCGTCGTTCATAACAGGTAGATCGGTGATATACATGTGATCTGTGAATAAAAGAATTCATTTTAGGATCATTGGAGTCGAGGAAATTTAGAGCTGAAAATAGAGAAATTGGAACCGGAAAAGATAGTAACTTGGAGCCGAAACTCTAAAATCACTAAAAGCCAGCAAAAGTCTTAATTTAACAACCCGGAAACCATTTTTTTTAATTTAGCACTAAATTCATCTTTTTGGGTTCCAAGTTTTTAAAATTTTTCAGCGTCTCCAAGTTAACTAATGGCAGCTTTAAAGACTCAGAAAGAACTTGATATAAAAATTTTTAAAACTTTTTGTTTAATAATTTATTTTTCTCGTTTTAAACTTAGTTTCTTTTCGTTAACTTTTTATATTATTGATTTCGTTTAAAAACATTTTAATTTCAGTTGATTGAAAACGTTCGAAAAAGAATAAGCATCTTGCGGCAAAATTTAATGAACCTTGTAAACATTTTTACTTGCCAAAAACACGAATGTGGTCAATTAATAAAATTATGAAAAAAACAAGCAAAATTTTTTTCGGATGAGTCGGGAGCAATAGAAACATAGAGCCTTTAAAAAATGATTTGGACTTAGATTTAGGCTTCTAATAAGCTTAGGAAAACGTTATAGCAATTTTTACTTTCGGCTCCAAGTTCCCCATTTACGGCTCTATATTCTCTATTTTTAGTTCGACAGTTCCCCTGGCTTCATTGGACCCCTAATCAAAAATATATTTTTTAAACACTTAAAACTTGAAAAAAAGCATTATTTTTTAAGCACGATTTTAATAAACTGTTGAAAATTGATTTATTTATCGTCTGGATTCTGGAACAAATTGTTTTAATATAGTAGACTAACATGGCTATATAATTTGTAAAAAAATGTATTCTTAGTCTGGACAAGATAAAAAAACGAAGTTTTAAGCAGTTAAGCTTTGTATTTAAAAAGCCGTTCGTTTTGGTCAATATCAAAATTTGATTTGTAATCTGCCATTTTAAAAGTTTTTATTAATGTTTTTAAAATGTTTTTATTGATCCGCGCACATTTGTACAGAATAACCAAGACGAACAGCATATTTTACCGCATTAAAATGGCTACTATGCCATTATAGTGGAGAGTGTCATTTAAATGGAGAGGCTCATTATAATGGCCTACTTTTCCGTACTTTTTTATATAGGAGTTGCACATTTTTCGTTATATTATATATTTTTGGTTTTAGTAGCAGTTTCCACCACCAGAAAAAGCGTAGTAAACTTTATAATATACAATATATATATATATATATATATATATATATATATATATATATATATATATATATATATATAATTGTATATTCCACAGCAGGGTGACCATAAGAACAAAAATAATATAATATAAAAAATGTGACTTCATATATTGCTCAGACATATTTACTGCTTAGATATATTAATTAAGGTGAGCCCTAATCAGTTAAAACGCACCCTAATTAGAGTCCTTCAAAATTGATTACAAGAAAATAAACTGTTCCATTATTTTTCATGTTTCATATAAAAATCGTGACTATTGAAGTTTTGATAGGAAAAAAATCGTTAATTTTGAATATTTAGTAAAACTAAGAGGCATATTCATTTTATCATTTTTTTCATAAAACTATTAATTTATATAGTCATTTTTAGTGAAGTGAGTTTTAAAAAAATTTTTAATGGCCCTAAATTAAGGCTTTTATTGCATGCCTGAATTAGGGTCATTGAATGTCAGAACTAGGGCACGTCCTAGAATTGTGTCGAAGCAATATAGGAAATAACACATTTTTTTAGTATTTTGCTATATATTTTTGATAAAAGTGGCTAGAAACTAATACTGAGGAAAATTAAGTTTCTACAACTAGTGTAGTCCCAAAGCGATCTACAAAAGACGTTACCATAAATACAGGAAAATCAAGTTTCTACAACTAGTTTAAGTGTAGCCCCAAAGCGATCTACTGAAGACGTTACCACAAGTAAAGGAAAATAAAATTTCAACAACTAGCAAATTTCCAAGGTAATCCACTAAAGACGTTACCAAGTATTTATTTTAATATTAACAAAATACTTGACGTACCGAAATTCCACCCGCTGTAGTACCGGTACATGGGCACGGTGGCGCCACAGGTTTCCGAAATGGAACAGTAACCCTCTATCGTGTTGGAGCGGCGGCCCCCGCGGCTGATGGCGATCCCCAACTGCAACTCGTTACTGGTATAATAGTGATTGGCGTTAACTGGAATGCGAACAATTATTCATTTTATTATTTATAACAAGCATTATGTTAAGAACTCAATTAAAACTATATGTAGCATAATACAGCAGCCAGAGTTTATTACAATTACACAAAAGTAATTATTAGTTTATAGTTGGGTTCATCATGAACAAACAAACAAACAGCGGCGCGACGGCATCTCAAAGAAACATTTTGTGGGTTCTTTTTTACTATAAAATTAAAGTTTGTTTTTGTACGGAACTGATGTGGACTAAAAAAATATTTTGGTGGGTATATTTCACTAACAGAAAGGTTGAATTAGACAAAATATATGGGTTTGAACTTTATACACTAATGAAAATTTTGTACATATCGACCGTATTGTTAGCGAGATATTCCCACCTGAAAATTTTTTGAATCCACATCATTGTTGTACAGACTTTAGTTCTGTTGAAAACATTGCATTTTATCAGTGCGAAAAAACAAGTAAAAGTTATAATTTGAGGTTGGTCACTTGGTGCTATCTAGAATATGTCACATTAGTAAAACCACGTTCACAAACTATTATATAAAGTAATCAAATTATCCCAAAATAAAGTAAATGTATAAAATAGGTATTAGGGATTGTTGTTTGATAGGCCCATTCATAGCTGTGTTGTCGACAAACTTTTTATTAGGGTATCTAACTTAATTTCGGCCACCAATTTAGGGTGTTAGAAAATTGGCTTATTTTTAAAACGCAAAGGAACTAGCACAAAAGTAACTGGATAATTGTTGAATAAAGTGTTTGTGCAAAGTTTATTATTCGTGTTATTCTGAATTATTAACATTTTCATACAAAAAGTGAATTTTTTGTGATTTTCTGGCTTTTTGCTTTGTGTTTAAACTGCATCAAATTTAAAATAAAACAATATATAACTTTATAATAACTTCTAATTAAGGCTCAAAATTGTTAATTTTATTGTTTTAATTGTCTTTGAAAACACCTTTCAATGCGTTTAATTAACTGCGCAAATTAAGATTCCGTTAATTTTGACCACCTTAAAATTCACATGAAAGAACCTGTTTAACACGATTTAAACCATCATGTGTACTAGTGGGATTACATAAACCATAATTTACTATTTTGTATTAAATTATGAATAGACTTGAAAAAAATTTGAAAAAATAATATAGAAACACATTAAAAAGTCAGGTTGTTTTCTTGGCGTAGAGATGCAGCAAATCTTGCTTATAACTATAAAAGTTTGCAAATCGGAAAAATAAAGTTGTATATGTACCAAGAACAATACTTTAGGGCCCGTTCACACCTGCTCCCAGTTTCCAGATCCCAGATCCCAAATCTCAGAAACAGCAAAAGCAAGTGTTCACACCTGTTTCCCAGATCCCAGATCCCAGTTCCCAGTTCCCAGAAAGACTTGGAGCATATATATCACACCCACTCAGTGCACACATACATACTTTTTTACGTAATAATGTTGATAATTATGTTAATTAAGGACACACACCAGCTGCACAATATTGATTTTTTTTAAAATTTTTTGTGCGCAATTATTACAACGCTCCGCTTCTTTTTTGTTCTCTTTTTTCAGGCGGGTGTACAAATATGGAACAAAAATTGTTGTTTTTTAACCAATACAATGTTAATACCATATTTTTAAGCAAATTTCAAAGTTTAAGTTTTAAAAAACTAATTTATTTTATCAAACATTTCTAAAATATTAATTTATTAATAAAAGTAATAAAGATTTACGTTTTATTAAATTAGATTTGATCTTTAGCTTTTCTTTTGATAATTCAATTTAGCACCTAAAAATATTTCTAAAATATACTCTATATGTGTGTTTAAAAATATTTTTGTATATGTAGGGACAAGACCACAACACTCCGCGCGCACACGGTCTAAAAACAACACTCCTCTCTTGTGTTGTGCTCTGGCGCAAAAAGCGAAAAAAAATAGGATATAAAAATCTTTGTTTTTTACCCAAATCATTACTAAAAAGTTTTTTAAAAAAAAATAAAAAAGTAAAAAAGTTTAGTAGAAAAATAAAATTAATAAAATAAAAAAAAAAAAAAAATTAATTTATAAAAAAAAAAAAAAAGGTGGTTTATTACAATAAAACTAAATTACAATTACAATTTGATTACACTATCTAGAAAAAACAAAAAAAAAACGCTAAAGTAAACTTTTGTGGTGTAAACGAAAAGAACGTGTCGTACTATCGACCATCTTATCACCTCCTTATACTAATACAACACCCCCGCGCGCGAGAGTTTCTTCCGGCCGACAAACAAGCGGGAACGGGCAGGCCGTGGGAGGGGACCGGGGCAGGGGGCTGGGGGCAGGGAAAAAGGGACTGGGGGCACGGAACTAAGCACCCCAACCGAAGTAGGGGGACCTAAAATTTAAGGGCCCCTAAAAAAAAGAAAAAAAGTGGGGGCCCCCTTGAGTTAGGGGCACTACCTTGTACTCGTTTCAGTAGAGCCATACCAAGGGCCCCTAACTTAAGTGCCCCTAACGCAATAAAGGGCCCCTATTTACCGCCCTAAATCGATTAATGCGAGCGTTGAAAACTTTCGCGCAGTTATAAAAACATGGCATTATACACCGTCTTGAGTTTGTGGCACAATGGAATTGGTTTTAATGGTTTTTAAATACTTTTTTTAATTTCAAACATCTAAAAATTAAGAAAACTAATCAAAAACAAAGAAAATATTCCTGTTAATAACGAAAAATAAAGAAACTATTATATAAAAAAACATTTTTTTAAATTGATTTTTACTTGATTAGTATAACACAGGTTTCTTCTAGTTTTTTTTTTATTTTGGGAATCACGAAGGATTTAAAATTTTTTTGATGTTGAAATCCATGCGTTTATTTATAAAACAAAAGGCATGATTCTGGTTGTGTATTTAAAACAGGCTAGATAACGCATTAAACTATTTCGCAGCTTTTTATCCAAGATTGTCAGAATATATCATACAAAATCAACAAAACCCATTAAAAAAATTAAAAATTTTGTAAATTTTTCTACGTTATCTGAAAAAGTTCAGAATTATAGCATATAACAGAATATTATAAAAACCAATGATTAAACACAATCATTAAAAATTTTGTAAAAAAGAGTTTATCCGAAAAATGGTGGTACAGTTACAGATTAATAGCTATTTATGATGAATGATGATAGCAAAAATATATAATATACCGAAAAATGTGCAACTCCTATATAAAAAAAGTGCCAAAAAGTAGGCCATTATAATGAGCCTTTCCATTTAAATGACACTCTCCACTGTAATGGCATAGTAGCCGTTTTAATTCGGCGAGTTAAAATGGAGAGGAAGCTATTATAATAGCCATTTATTGATTTAATTTCACTTCATATATACTTACAATTGTAATATTGTCCGGGCCGCACGAGTTTTCCCGTGTTGGTTTAATACTGTCCAACACGGTAAAACTCGTGCGGCCCGGACAGTATTACACTTGTATATATAAAGTGAAATTAAATGAATAAATGGCTATTATAATGGCTTCCTCTCCATTTTAACTCGCCGAATTAAAATGACTACTATGCCATTATAGTGGAGAGTGTCATTTAAATGGAGAGGTTCATTATAAAGGCCACCTTTTCTGTACTTTTTTATATAGTAGTTGCACATTTTTCGGTATATTATATATTTTTGATGATAGTAGGTTAAAGTTTTTCTTATCATGAAAAAAACTTGAATGTCGTTGAATCAAAAAGCTGTAAAATTTTTCCTCCACAAACTTACCATCAATATAATTTATAAGAATGTTTTTTGTGGTTATGTTGATATTTTTTGTTAAAATATGTACAAATATTTTGTTAAATAATTAGTTTTAATAAGTATTCTTTGCTTTTTTTATTTTTTGCTAATTAATGTGATATATTGTTATCATTTTTCATTTTTTATATTGAGTTAGGGAGGTCCCGACCTCCCTTAAAAAATAGCGCTAGGGCCCCTTATAAAAAGGGGCACTTTAATGCGAAAAAAGTCTACTGAAATGACGCAGCCGTAAGGGCCCCTAAATTGGTAGCAAATAAGGGGCACTTTTGCATTAGTGCCCTCTACTGAAATCGGGTGCAGAAAAATAAACAGGCACGAGCGCAAACACACACCCAAAAAAAAACCAAAAAGAAAAACACAAAAGAAAAGCAAACACCAAAAAAAAGAGCCAGAAAAAAACAAAAAAAAAAAAACCAAAAAAAAATCTAATATTGTGGGATTTTTTTAAAAATAGTTTTTATAACAAAATTATAAATTTCAAAATACTAATACTTACCGCCATTGGAGAAAAATACTCTATATAATGGAACAAGACAGTTACTATTACACGTCGTATCATTCGGACTAGTGGCTAATTTTCCAACAATTCTGTTTTCATCCAAATACCTGGCTTGCAATGCTTGTATCCGATCTGTTGATTGAGTTGTGTAAAAGTGGTCTCCTAAACAAAGCAAACAAACAAACAAAACAAGTTTATTACCACAACAAGCTAATATTAAATAAAAAAAACTTAGAAGACTATTTTAAAATCATAATTTTTTACAGGCCATTTATAATCAGAAAAAGTGGGTTCATTTGAAATAAGCCAAAATATAACAAACAAAACATTAATTGAGATTACCTATTTATTAATTTTACTAAACTAAAATGAAACAAATACATATTTAGTGCCTTAATAAAAACAAATAGTTATATATAAAATAACCATTAATTATTATTTTGCGGATATAATAGCAAATATTATTAATAATAAATTTAGTTAAATCAAACTTACCGCCTAATGAGCAATACATATGAACGAAGTAAA
>JASAMX010000187.1:0-17483 GCA_030248175.1 Microlaimidae sp. YZB2_3
TGTACGTCTTGGTTCAGTTTTTCATATTGCTCGTGGACAGATTGAAGTTGTGCGGTTATTACGTGTTTTTTTTTAAACAAAATCAGAAAGCATTCTTTTTAATTTCCTCCTTTTCACAAAATATGCAAGGAAATTTAGTCAATTTTAAACAATTGTAAACATTTCGTTTAAACAATTTTATCTTTGTTTCAAATTGAGCAATCTATTCATAAAAAGACGTAATGTGTGTGTGTGTGTTTGTGTGTGTGTGTGTGTGTGTGTGTGTGTGTGTGTGTGTGTGTGTGTGTGTGTGTGTGTGTGTGTGTGTGTGTGTGTGTGTGTGTGTGTGTGTGTGTGTGTGTGTGTGTGTGTGTGTGTGTGTGTGTGTGTGTGTGTGTGTGTGTGTGTGTGTGTGTGTGTGTGTGTGTGTGTGTGTGTGTGTGTGTGTGTGTGTGTGTGTGTGTGTGTGTGTGTGTGTGTGTGTGTGTGTGTGTGTGTGTGTGAAAATGTGCAGCATAAATGTTCTTGTTATTTTTCAAACATTCAAACCTTTTATGACATTCTCCTGAATGTAAGCTTTGCAAATATATTTCATTAAAATCAATTCTAATTGTGGTTTAAGAGAAAGGTCATATGCCTATCTAGAGGACCAGCATAAAGTTGTCCATGTCAAACCAAGAAAAAAACACATTATATTCTGGATTTCCATTGGCTAGTTACTCTTATCAATCAAGTTTAAGCCAATTCAAAGACAAAAAAATTTTAAGTTTTAAAATCCATAAGGTCCCCCTTTGGTGAAAATGGGTTGTCCAGTCTAAAGATCTCCGTGTAAAATTTTCAAAATTTCAACCCCCTTAAAGCACTCCCCGAGCTATAACCTTTCCAATAATACCTCATTTAAACTAATCCGTTGGGTGGTTGGGATTTGGGAAGGAGTTCAGGGAACACATACACACATACACACACACACACACACACACACACACACACACACACACACACACACACACACACACACACACACACACACACACACACACACACACACACACACACACACACACACACACACACACACACACACACACACACACACACACACACACACACACACACTCTCTCTCTCTCTCTCTCTCTCTCTCTCTCTCTCTCTCTCTCTCTCTCTCTCTCTCTCTCTCTCTCTCTCTCTCTCTCTCTCTCTCTCTCTCTCTCTCTCTCACACACACACACACACACACACACGCGCGCGCGCGCGCGCGCGCTCGCGCTTGCGCACACAAACATACACACACACATTACGTCTTTTTATGAATAGATTGCTCAATTTGAAACAAAGATAAAATTGTTTAAACGAAATGTTTTACAAAATTTGTTTAAATTTGACTAATTTTTTGGTGCTTTTTTTGTGAAAAGGAGGAAATTAAAAGAATGCTTTCTTATTCGTTTAAAAAAAAACACGTAATAACCGCACAACTTCAATTGGTCCGCTCATGTCTCTCATACAAACTTACGAGGTCAGCCAGATATAATTATTTTTTATGCTAATTTATTCTATCATAAAACTTTTCCTGAAATTCATACTTTTTTTAAAATTTTTGTCAACTATGGAAAATTTTAAAAACATTAAAAAATTAGTTTTTGTAGTATTATAGAAATATATAAATCAAATTTCAAAGGTGAATAAATAAGGTTTAAAAACATTCCATCTAAAAACTCCGCAGCTTCCCGCATTTAAATACGGGGTTTTAAAATTGTTTATGGGGCTAAACATTCCTTACCGGTAAGGACCGTATGCCTTAATTGGGAAGCAGGTTTTACTTTCCTCTCTATTAAAAATTTTTCTGACTTCTACTTGCCTCCACCCTCTCTTATAAATTTACCTACCTGCCTCTCAATCAAAACTGCCTCAGAAGCCAACAGGAGGCGTCACGAAGCAGGTAGTACTGCCTCTGATTTTAGAGCATGTTAGGAGGCAGCCATAACTGTCTCATAGGCAGGTATAGGAGACAGGGTGGAGGCAGGTAGGTAAATTTATAAGACAGGGTGGAGGCAGGTAGAAGTCAGAAAAATTTTTAATAGAGAGGCAAGTAAAACCTGCTTTCCCAATTAAGGCATACGGTCCTTGCCGGGTCAGGATGTTTAGCCCCATAAACAATTTTAAAACCCCGGATATTTAAATGCGGGAAGCTGCGGAGTTTTTAGACTAATGTTTTTAAACCTTATTTATTCACCTTTGAAATTTGATTTACAGATTTTTTTATAATACTACAAAAATTAATTTTTTAATGTCTTTTTAAAATTCCTATAGTTAACAAAAATTTTAAAGTACTAATTTCAGGAAAGTTTTAGTGCAGAAATAAATTAGCATAAAAAATAATTATATCTGGCTGACCTCGTAAGTTTGTATGAGAGACATGAGCGGACCAATTGAAATTGTGCGGTTATTACGTGTTTTTTTTTAAATGAATAAGAAAGCATTCTTTTAATTTCCTCCTGTTCACAAAATATGCAAAAATTAGTCAAATTTAAACAAATATTGTAAAACATTTCGTTTAAACAACTGTATCTTTGTTTCAAATTGAGCAATCTATTCATAAAAAGACCTAATGTGTGTGCGTGTGTGTTTGTGTGTGTGTGTGTGTGTGTGTGTGTGTGTGTGTGTGTGTGTGTGTGTGTGTGTGTGTGTGTGTGTGTGTGTGTGTGTGTGTGTGTGTGTGTGTGTGTGTGTGTGTGTGTGTGTGTGTGTGTGTGTGTGTGTGTGTGTGTGTGTGTGTGTGTGTGTGTGTGTGTGTGTGTGTGTGTGTGTGTGTGTGTGTGTGTGTGTGTGTGTGTGTGTGTGTGTGTGTGTGTGTGTGTGTGTGTGTGTGTGTGTGTGTGTGTGTGTGTGTGTGTGTGTGTGTGTGTGTGTGTGTGTGTGTGTGTGTGTGTGTGTGTGTGTGTGTGTGTGTGTGTGTGTGTGTGTGTATGTGTGTATGTGTTCCCTAACTCCTTCCCAAATCCCAACCACCCAACGGATTAGTTTAAATGAGGTATTATTGGAAAGCTTATAGCTCGGGGAGTGTCGTAAGGGGGTTGAAATTTTGAAAAATTTTACACGGAGATCTTTAGACTGGACAACGCATTTTCACCAAAGGGGGACCATATGGATTTTATAAGTTGAAAAATTTTTTTTCTTTGAATTGGCTCAAACCTATTGATAAGAGTAACTAGCCAATGGAAATCCAGAATATAATGTGTTTTTTTTTAAATTGACATGGACATCTTTATGCTGGACCACTAGATAGGTAAATGACCTTTCTCTTCAACCACAAAAAGAATTGAGTTTAATGAAATATATTTGCAAAGCTTACATTCCGGAGAATGTCATAAAAGGTTTGAATGTTTGAAAAATAACAAGAACATTTATGCTGCACAACGCATTTTCACCAAAAGGGAGAACCTTTCTTCCCAACCACAAAATGGATAGGGTTAAATGAGGCATCATTGCAAAGCTTACAGTCTGGGAAATGTCATAAATAGGTTGAAATAAACAAAACTAAATAAACATCTTTATGCTGGACAACATATTTTTACGAAAGAGGGAAGAACCTTCCTCCTTAACCACCAAAAAAATTAGGCTAAGAAGATATTATTGGAAATTTTATAGATCAGGGAGCATCGTAAGGAGGTTGAAATTAATAAAAAATTAACATGGACAACTTTATGCTGGACAACGCATTTT
This sequence comes from Microlaimidae sp. YZB2_3, assembly GCA_030248175.1. Lineage (NCBI taxonomy): Eukaryota > Metazoa > Nematoda > Chromadorea > Desmodorida > Microlaimidae > Microlaimidae sp. YZB2_3. Next base: position 3,701 of record JASAMX010000187.1, read on the forward strand.
CACCAAAGGAGGGAGGGACCCTTCTATCCAACGACAAAACGGATTGGGCTAAATAAGGTATCATTGCAAAGCTTACAGTCACGCGAATGTTATAGAAGGGTTGAATTTTGAAGAAAAAATTAGTAAATGAATATAGAATATACAGAAAAAATTATTTGTCAGCCGTATGGCTAACACGGGCTACTTATTTGATAAATAGTTGTTAAACTTTGGTATTTAATCTTTAATATTAAACCGCTTTTGCTGAAATTTTTTAATAGTTTTATTGTTAAATAGTCGATTTAACACTGCAAATTATCGAGTTCAGCTATGTTTTGTTTGCCTATAGTCAATCTATCTGCTTTTGAGCGCCAACAATTAATTGCTATATTTTGCATGTGATACATATTTCTAACCAAAAAATTGTTAAATTTTTTTTAAAAATTAATTTCCAGGTACCAAAATTTTAATTTTTTGGATTCGCGTTTCAAAGACACATTAATTTTAAAATTTTGCCGTAGTATATTTTTTATTTTTGTTTTGAATCCGGCTCTTAACTGTTATGAGAATTTTTGACCGTGTTTGTCGTTTAAAAATCTATGAGGTAATTATTAGAGTTTTACACTGCCTTAAAACTAACAAAAATCACTTGGCGAAAACACACTAGCTAAAAGATTTATGCTTCACCATAAAAAAAAACGAAATTATCAATTTAATATTTACTGGGTTAGTGAAGATAGTCTTGCAGGGCTTGACGCAGTCTGAATCTTTGGTGCAGGGTACAGAGTCTGGCTCTTTCCAACATTTAAGCGATCTCCAGCGGATTTTGGTATAAACGCTTTTCGGGCGTATGCGGCAGTGGGATTCCCTGAAGATAATGAGCGCTTGAAGGAAAGCGATGAGCAATATAATCTGGCACCGCCACATTATTAAAACTGATATCTATAATTGAACAATTTTATAAAATATAACGAGTTGCCAAGGTACACCTGGCTAAAAAAATCTTCAAGTTACAGTCAACGTGCTTGTTTATTTTGTTATACTTAGCTGTGCTTCTAAAAAACTTATATGGAAAATCACGTCAGTTAATTCAATGTACACAAAGGTCCTGAAAAGATTTAAAAATAAATTGTATATGACTTTGGTTAACAAAAAAAAATAAGATAATAATACACAAAAATAACAATAAAACATACAACAATTATTCTAGAAAAACAGTGGGGTTGTAAAATACTTTCTTCTTTCTCGTTTTTTCCGGTCTGATACGAATTATTTTCGATTCTTCTCGAGACTTTTATGTACATTGAATTAACCGTCGTGATTCTTCATAAATTTATAGCAAAAGTAATATTATCAAAATATCGTGTAGGATGTGTCAGTGTCTCAAATGCCATCTTATTGTTCACAGAAAGGTTGAATACGAGATAAGTATTTAATTCTCTAAAAATATAAAGCGTTACGCCTCCTGCTTCCAAAACATTTTTTGTTTATTTTTGTTGACTCACCGGAGGGAGGATTGGATCAGAAGTCATGGTTATTAAAATACATAATTGTATTAGTCTGTACAAAAATAATATTTACTGGAAAAAAATTTAGGTGCTAATATCTGGTAAATGACAGCCAATTTTTATGTGGATAATTATATGCGATTTTAATCTGTACAGTGATATATTAGTGGTATAAATCGAATATTTCAATAGGTAAAATATTCCATATACTAAAATTTTTTCCAGTACGCATAATTCTAACAGACACCAGTAAAAAATAAAAACATTTTAAATTAAAAATTTATGCTATCGTTTTGGTAGTGCACAACTTTAACCGCCGGTAAATAAAAATTCTTTTCAAAGCAACCACGGACTCGGATAATTAAGTTATTCAAGGACAATACAGAGGAACTTTAATAATAAATTTATTGGGTATAAATTAATGAGGTTCTCCGGAACTTTGTTTTTAAGAGCTCTGAACCACTCTGGAGCTCCGGAGCTCCGCTCTATTTTGGTACTAATTTGATAAATAATTAAAAAAATATCCTATAGATTATTTTGTCAAATTTTTTTGTAAACTAAATGTTTTTATTCAAAACTTACTTAGAAATATAAAGATAGTTTAAAAATGCAAATAGAGTAAATTTAAATGTATTTCAAGCTTAAATAAGCTTAAAGTCGCACAATCCAAAGACGGAACTCTGGAGCTCCCTCCGCCCAGAGCATGATATTGGAAGATAGGAACATCACTAGTATAAATCATTAGCAATTTAAAAAACACCATTATCCTATTTTGCTTCGTTATCACCTTAAACTATTGATTGATAAATATTCAACAATATTTTATTTATTAGTAGTTAAATTATTCATAAAATTTGATATAACTATTTAATTACATCAAATTTTTTTTTCATTCATCATAAATAATAAGGTATAAAAGCAAGACAATAATTGATAAACCACAAACTGGCACAAAAAATATTATATTTGTTTGTGATACGCCAATTTTTAAATTAGTCCAAGTTAGAAATAACAATGGTTGAAAATGCTGTCTCATATAAGTTAATGCAAATCGATTCTGCAGCCTTCGAAGCGATTTTTAAAAAATATCTACAGAAAGGGAAATTTTATTTATTTGAACTGCGGAAAAAAGTTAAAATTAGCCTTAATTTACGCCAATGAGACTTCCTGTGATGTGTCACACTGTTGCGTTATTTATTGTTGTGTTATTCAAATCATCTGGAAAAATGGTGACAATTTGTGTTGAGTTCTTTTCATACAATTTTCTTTATTTGAAAATTGAAATGTTGCATGAAAACACATATTCCATATTATATGACCTTACACTTTAATAAAAATTTTGTCAAAGAAAAAAAACCGTTAATTTTTAGGGTGTCGGGCCATAAGTTCAGTTCTGTCAGGTATGAACAAATGAACAAAAATTTTAAACATCATTGGCGGATTTGTTCAAAATTTTCCTGATTAAAAAATACATCAAACAAGCTCTCAGAATCATATTTTTTACATTTTGAGAAACCTTAAATTAAAAAAAATCACATATACTAAAAAAAACATGGTGTAATTTTTAGAGTTTAAACAAATTTGTTAATATCGCGATAATTACTTTTATCAAAGTCCGATAACGATTTATCGGAGATAAAAGCATAGTCATGTTTAACAAACACGGCCATGCGAATCAAAACCACCAGACGGAAAAGTGCCTTCGTGACAGACGGGTGTCATCATTACGGAAGGGCGTCATCGTACATCGTGATAATGTTAACAAAAGAAGCAAAAGAAAATGACATAAAAAAGTGCTCAAGTTTAGTTTATTTTAAAAAGTAATCGTTATTTGCATTCAGTTTGTGTTTTAAAATATTGTACAATAATAATAAACTTAAAATAGCCGTAAAACACGTAAAAACTAGGAAAAAAAGTAACACTCAACTACAATGGAATTGGAATACAGTATTGAATACAGAATTGAATTACAGTCCTTAAATCAAAAGTAAGTAAATAATAAATATTTTTAATGATTCCATATTTTGCTGTCACTTCTTGTGATTTTTGTGACTTTTTTTCGTCCTTATTCTTATTTACAAAAAGGAGATCCGATTTTTCGTGCTCTTGCCGTATCTGTTCATTTATGCAATACCTGTATATTATTAATCAATGTGAACTGTTAATGACTAATAATGAATATTAATTAATGTGGACTGAAGTATTTATTGTAAAGTTTATCTTTAGTTTGGCAGTGTTCCATTTGTATGTGCTACTGTACATACATACTTTTACTTTTCTTTTTTGTCATTTTATTAAATTCCTTTGACAAAATAAACTGTTCTATTTTATTCTCATAAGAATACTGGACTAAATTTTGAAAGCCAACCAGTGTGAACAAAATATCATTGAAAACGCAAATTTTAAAGCAAATATCGTGACATCCGCCAGTCACAATGACACCCGTTCGTCCTTGTTTGTGATTAAGATATCCCCGTTTGTTAAACAAAGATGTCACATCTTTGTCTCGGATGATTTGTTTCATTCAACTTTGCTGATATTAAAAAAAAGTTTACAAAATATAATTTTGAAAATAGTTTAATATGTTTTAATCGTAATAAAAATATTTTAAAACAACCCTTTAGTTTTATGCCGGTTAAAATTTTTGTTGACACTTAGATGAACCCACGGACAGACACTCCGACCTTTAAGAAATCCTGATTTGGATGAATTGACAATTTTTAGCTATTTTTGTTTTTTTAAATTAAATAACTTAATTCATTCTAAAAAACAGCAGGACTCTCCATCGCCAAAGGAAATAAAAAAGTCTCTTCGGCGGATTAGCCAAGGCCACTTATTTAAATATAAAATTACAAATCACTTTCTTTAGAAAGCACTGCATATAGATCCAGTTTATTATATCTGCACAAAAATACGCTCGCGCTACCCAGACAAATTGGTATACTTAAATTCGTTTTTATTATATTGCAGACACAAAAGGATGCCATAGCGTGGAAAAGATGAAGACGACCCTGAGTCTCAGACGATCGAAAAAAAAAGTTTTTATTTTAAAAGTTAAAAGTATCACCTGCAAGATGTGTTTGTACAAAAGGTTCCGATTGTTATTTAAATAATTTACAATTTAGAACTACTAAATTTAAATTACCGTGTTAAAAAAACCAGCTAAATTCCACTAAACGTGCACGCGTGTGGACTTAGTGCTATCGTAGCACGTTGTTTAAAACTTGATGATGTTTTAATTTCTGTATTTTTTCTCGAGAAATTTGGTAGAATTCATTATTTAGATAGAATAAATTATTATTTTAATAATTTATGCATATTAATAATACAAAAAATTCATATTAATTTATTAACCTTTTGGGTTTCTTTCTCCTGCAAATCCGCGGAACCCATTCCGCATCACCGCTGCTCAGTGTTAAGTCCACCTACCGATGGCCCCGCTCGCCATCAAGACGCGGAGTTTAACACAGTGCAGCACTGACGTGGAATACCTTTTGCGGATTTGCAGCGGTTTTTGGACAAAAAAATACCACAGGGTTAAAAATTAAAAATTAATAATTTGGTAATAACAAATAAATACCTGCTATATATGACATTTCAGACTGAGATTTTAGATGTGAATTGTGTGTTCGGGTACTCATGAAGCTTGTTTTTGACACAATTTTGAATAAAATAGAATTCGTAAAAGTTACTGTTAAATATTGTAAAGAACTACTTTTACAAATGTGTCAGTGTTTTCCCTATTTTGTTTTATTGGCTACTCAACGACAAAACATAGTTTTTTAAAATCTTTCAAAACTCACTTTTATAATTGAAGCCGGTTTCAATTGTGATAATTTTTTTTCAAATAAATAATCAATGAAAATTGACGATCAAAATATTCATTTAGGGCACTTGTATTGTATCGACTCAGAAAAATTGACCTTGATAAACCCAAAATACAATCAAAAAGGAGTCAGGGTACCACGTACGTGTGCATTGTTTTAGATTATTTTCCTGTAATAAAAATAAATTCCGTGAAAAATAAAACAACGCGATTGGATTTGCTACAGATAATGGGAAGTATATAATGATTTCTTTATTCTAAATTAGACATGAAAAAAATGTTTTTTGCGTGTTATTTTGCATGCAAAACATTTAATTTTGGTAAAGTTTTATTCGGGTATGATCAAAATGGCCGCTGTTTCGTGTTTTGGCGAATTTAAAAAAACAATACTGAATAAAATTCGATCCCTTTCAAAACAAAAATGCCTTAACAGTGCGGGCATAAAGCCGCTTATTTTGGTTGATAAACATTAAATAAAACGCCAATACATTTTTATAACTACCAGCAATCAGGAAACATGTAATAAAAAACCAAGAATTAATTATTTTCACTTTGTACAAAAGAAATTTAAATAAAATTAAATGAAATGTACCTAAAATGGGCTATACAATTTATTAAACCGTATTAAAAAAATATCTTAAAATTTCTGGAGTTTCAAATTTTTTCACCTCCGGATAATCTAGTCCAATTAGAGCACTTTGAATTTTTATGAATAACAGTTCTGATTTTAATCATTTTTTATTTTCTGCTAAAATTGCTGATTTTTAAGAGCTTAACTGGCTTAATTTATAAAATTAATTCTTTGGCCTACAATCTTAGAATTTATTTATAGCAAAAGAAAAATCTGTAACAAAAATAGGGACAAGTTAAAAAAGGAGGAACATTGCCTTTTTACTAATAAAACTTTTATTTCGATCATTTGCAAGTTACGATGCTTTAAACAGTGTGCCGCATGCTATGAGTATGGATTGATTTATTACCTTAGCGACACAGAATAGTTTGAGTTTTTAGATCAACGTTTTTTATATTTGTATTTGAATTTGAAACTGCAGTAGAAATTTAATGCATTTAATATAAAAAAGCATGAGTTCTTGTTTTAAACGATCCATGAGTTTTTTAATCGTTTCGAACATTGTCTATATATTAATGAATGAAAGTCGAGCAGGCGTGAATTTATATTCAAGATTTAATCAAAACAAAACAAATAAACTTTTATCTATTTATTGTACAGTAGATTTATTTAATAATGTTAAATAATTTGTTAAACAATTAAAATATCGTTTACATGCTAAAACAGTTAATGAATATTATATTGGAATGTATATATATAAAAATATATATATATATAAAAATGAACATATATAAAAATAAAAACTTTGTTTTAAACACAGTTAAAAAAATTTTGCCTGTAAATCTTTTCGTACGTTTTGTAATGGGTTAATTCTTTGGTTTTTAATTTTATTTATCATTTTTTGTCTTGTCTTAAAAACTTATGAGAATTTGTATATACAATACTCAAAATTTTTAAATCAGACAGAATGCGTTCACCAGATCACAATGAAAAATAAGCTCTAAACACAATTATTTTGAATACTATTTTCCGAATATTATTTATGAGAAAAACGGTTATGCGGGTTTTTGAAAAGAAATATTCAATGTGAAGCAGCTTCATAAAACATGATTTTGATTCCGGTATTTTTGACAATTCCTGGTAAAATAGGAAAATTTGGGTTTTGAATTATTGTAAAACAAATTTTAAAGAATGAATCCTGTCAATGCTTATCAAGTACACAAACCAAAACATTTGCTCTTAAATATGTTTTTAGCGAAAATGTAAATAATATATATGGTGTTTTTTTACATTTATGGTATAAAAAATGTAACCTTTCTATTACAGCAGTAAAAAGCGGCGATTTCAAAAATCGTTATGAGCATGCATTTTTTATTTAACCGGTTCCCGTAATTGCCTTTTCTTTGGTTACAACCGTGAAATTTTCATATGACCTAGGTCTTTCTTAGGTCATACATAAACTTGTGTGTGATTAGTTCCCAGTTAAGGAGCAAATTAAAATGGTTAAAGCTGTTCGGTAGATATATGCAGATTTTTTTCCCAGATGCAGCGTGTTTTACGTAGAATATTTCATATTAAAAAAATTTGCATATTTCTACCGTACAGCTTTAACCATTTTAATTTTAGTATGACCTAAGTATGACCTAGGTGATACGTAGAGTTTACCGCGGTAAGGTTTTGATATTGGTACGTACGAAATTGGTCATACGAAATACCTCCACCGTGAGACGCATGTTTCCCCTTTGTCGTACGAAGGGTTCACAGTTGTAACGGAAAAAAGCCCAATACGGGAATGGGTTAATTCGACTTTACTTAAGCTATAATAGGAATTGTTTTGTCGTTAACCAAAGAAAAAATGGAATGGTAGGAATGGTAACCAATTACAACAAATCCACTTACCACTATAGTCAACACCCGTACGGCTAAACCAGCTCTGCTTCGGCACACTAGAAATTATTTAATATTTTTTGTATGAATAAATACTGTTTTTTAATGTTACAACCATATTTTCGTTAAAATTTTATTAAATTTAAAATTAACAAAAACGTTGATTGCATCACAATATATTGCAGAATAAAATAAAATTTTATATTTATTTGCGAATCACGCCGATAAAAAAACATAATGAAAATTGCTGCTTCCTTTATTTGTGTAGCTATAATTCAGTTGAGTTTAGTTTATTTTTTCTTTCCCAGACCCAAAAGAGCGTTGAGAATTCTTCCATTGAACAGACGTCCGCCTCCGCCCAAGAGGCGGGGTCGACCGGCTATTGACTGATGAGCCGCGGGGTAGTGGCTGGGATACTGTTGAGAGTAAGAACCAGTTCTGAACAGACGGTCCCCCAAATTGCGAAACCTTTCCAAAAGCCCACCGCGCTCGCGACCCACCACCGATTGCTGGGGCACCTATAATTAAGTAAAAAATAATATGAACTACATACGCAAACAACTAAAATAATAATATTGTATAAAATCAAGAATACATAACAAAGAATGTATCACTGTGTATTCAATTTCTTCCCTATCCGTGCATCGCTTTGACAGAAATTTAACCCCCCGGCGCGTTAAATTTAAAAATTTAATCCTCCGGGGGGTCAAATTTAACCCCCCGCGGGGGTCGAATTTAACTCCCGGGGGGTCGAATTGACCCCCCTAGTAGGTACGAAAAAAATAAAGGCAGTGAATAAAACAATCACGAAAACGACAGAAAATGACAAAATACCATATAAAATAAATCATTAAAAAGTATTAGACTGGTCGATTACTTTCTGATTTAGTTATTTTAAAGAAAGACAACATAAAATTGTAGCTCACAGATGTCATAGAATATTTAAATAAAATTTTTAATCGTCTTCTTTATAAAACTAAAAAATTTAATTAAAAACTGAGCACAAAATAATAAAATTTTAAAAAAATACTACTCTAGATTTGTTTGGAGTTTTATGCAGAATAAAATTATTTCAAGATTTTTTTTTTAAATTACACACAACACGTAACAAAAATAGAAATATTGCTTGAACACAACGAGGGTCTTTGACGAAATTCTCGTTACGAAAGAAAGCCCAATTTATAAACGGTTTTTAGCGTCCATTTGATACGATCTGCGAAAGCCCAGTGGTTCGGGCGAATGATTTTTGTTTTGTCAGGTCCTCGGTTTGATTCCCTTCTAATCGAACGTTTTTTTTATTTCTTTCCTTTTAGTTTTTTTGATTTTACACCATACTCTAAAATCTTAATTTTAATATTTTTGTCTAATTCCAATTCTTAAAATATTTGTTTGTATAAAAAGTTAATATTGAATGCAAATAAATAAAATTTATTTCAAAATAACTAAACTTAGGCACTTTTTGTGTGAATAATTTTAAAACTTTAATGAAAAGACCTTTATTCCTGGTTGTTCTTTCATGAAATTGTGAGTTTTAGTTAATTGAGAACTTATTTTTATATATTTGTATGTTTTTATATTTATTTTATTCTTATTAATACAAGTGTCTTTTTTAGCTAGTTTTGTTAGCTTTTTTATGCCTTACAAAAAGGCTGTCAAATTTGACTCCCACGGATAGGGAAGAAATTTAATACACAGTGATACATTCTTTGTTATGTATTCTTGATAAAACTAAAAGTGGATAATAAGAATCATTAGGAACAAAGGTTTGAAACTCAGTCATCCAAATACAAGGATGAAACGGTATCATGATAACAGACAAATGTCATCGTGACGGACGTGTCTCACGATAAATCTTTGGAAGCCGCATTTCCAAAGAGATTGAACCTCCTTAGCTGGCTTCCAAAAACTGAATGTGTTATGTTTATATATTATGTTTATAAATTATGTTTATATAAAATAGAAAATTAGAGTTTTACACTTATTACCAATAAGCTCCAGCGCTAAAAAATTACAAAAATCCACAAAAAAATTACTTCTAATATTTTAACCGTATTTTATAATAAGTAGCTTCCGACTGTTTTTACATTCTATACATAATATTAACTAAATGTTCTAATTAATAATATTTTATATTTTTACGTCGGGTCCGGTCCACTGCTGACTAGGTGCTAAGTTAGCACGTTGTTTAAAACTCTTGATAATGTTTTAATTTTGTTGTTTTTTTCTCACTTTTTTAAATATGATAAATTGATATTTACCCAATTTTGTGCATATTTGTTTTAAATTTAAGCTAATAAAACCTTAACCCCTAGTTATGAGTTTTTCTAACCCTTAACTAAGGGTTATTGCCTTATTAGCTTGGATTTATAACAAATATGCACAAAATTAATAAAATATGAGTTTATGCCATGCAGACAAAGAGTTTAATAAAGTTTCTTGACAAAAAACCCAGAAATTAAAACATTATAAAGAGTTTTAAACAACGTGCTAATATAGCACCTAGTCAGCACGCGATCAGTGGACCGGCCCCAAAGTATGGCAATTATCATAACTTTGTGTAAATAAGATTTTTTATTACCGTTTGTACGTGTCCTGATTGACCAGCTAAAATTTGTTCCAGAAAAGCAGGATCGATGGCAGCGGGGTTCTGCGGCCCTAAACCAGGTTGTTCAATGGTATAGTCCGGGAACACCGGGGCAGGGGGTGGTGGTGGGGGTGGCGGAAGTTCGGAAGCTGGAGTATCTGGTCGCAAAATCTCTGGGATCGGTGGTGGGGGTGGAGGAAGGGCGGGGGCTGGGATATTTGGTCGCAATGGGGCCTCTTGGATCGGCTGCTGTGGGCCGGTCTGCAGATAGATAGAAGCTCCTAAAAAATGGGAATTTAGCAGCATCCGAAGCATATTCTTTGTAAAAATGTTAAAAATTATGGTCTTGTTTTGACCGGTTTTCTCTGTTAAACGGTTTCCGTCAGTTATTGATTTTCTAAAATTATGAAAAGACAAAGATCATAATATATGTTTCATTAAATAAAATTTTTAGCTGAGGCTAGGTAATTTTTCTGTATACATTATCTCTGCATCAATTTTACCGTCACAAAACCGCCAAGTATTTTGTGATAGCGGTTTAATGAATTTAATTATATTTTGACAATAAAGAACCACATACCTTGAGGATCTAGTTTAAGGGCCTCCTCCTCAGTTAGTTCAATAATTTCGAACTCATCATTACCAATTAATTTTTCTAAGTCTCTTTCCGACACTTCTTCCTGTAAACAAATAAGAATTCTACGTGTATGTACTTGTGCTAATGTCAAAAGTTAATATAAAGATTTGGTGAGCAAGGTTAATTTTGATTCAAAATTTATATAAAAATTTGATGCATTTTAATTAAAAATAAATTCATTGTAATTTTATTTATAATTATATTTAAAATCACTGTATATAACATATTGTAAAGTTCGCAACAAAAAACCGCTACGGTCCACACATTTCAGTGTGGCCCTTGCGTTTAGTAAGCAGCAGAAGACTGATTTTCCGTTTTTTTCATTTTTGTTTTAAATACCATTCTATGCCTTGCCCACGCAATTTTAACTTGCTACTTCACATTTTTTTGTTTCTGTACAAAGTGTGCACTGCGAAAATATTCAATATACTTTATTAAGCAAAGAGACAATTGTTCAGAATTGTATAGAGTGGATTTTATAGCTGAGATTCTTGGATAGGCATTAAACTACCTTTGAATTCCAAATACTCACATGTTTTTATTTTCATGGTGTAAATTTTGTTGTGCAGCAACTTATCACTTGTATTCTCTTTCTTGTTATTATTCCTTCCTACTATTATAATATGCTCATCCGTTTTATTCTGCCAGTGCGAAAAAATTATTTGCGCAAATTTATTTGTGTTTAACCGGTATTGTACGTTAAAAAATACGGTGTTTGGAAGAAATATCTTCTGCAAAATATCTTTGGAAAAAATGCCTTCTTTAAGCAGTACATTTAATTTGCCTTTTTTGTTTTTTTTTTTAGGTTTTTTATGTTTTTTTTTTTTGATTTCAAGGTTTCGCTTGGGCTTAGAAAAAAATATTTTCTTTAAATGAAAATTTAAAAGCTTTTCAAAAAATATTCTTTCAAAAGATATTATGCAGAATGTATTTCTTCCTAGCACCAAAAATATTTCTATGAAAAAATATTGTTTTTAGCACAGTGGGAGATTTTCCAAAACAAAAAAACACCTTCATAAAATAAAAATACAGTCTTATATTAACATTAATTAACATCGTAAATTTCTCACCCAATTAAACTGTCCAACATTAGCAAAGTCTTCATCAGAATGTCTATGTTTATAATCTAATTTATGAGCGTTGCATATCTAAATATGTACATAAAAATGTTTAACACTGCAGTCAACAACCAATAAATAAAAAGTTTGTTTGATTTCTTTGATTATATTGAAATGATTAATATAAATACGCTGACTTGTAAATTTGTATGGGTACATAAGACCAACAATAAAAATTGTGCGGTTCTGACGTTTTAAAAAAATTGATTAGAACTTCAAATTGATTAAAATCACGTAAGATATATTGAGGTGTGAAAAATGCGTTCACAACTGTAGAATCACCTTAATTTTTTGTTGGAAAACCACGCAAAAATACTGAACCTACTGAACTTAACATCATACCAAAGGACCAATCAGCTACACGCCAACTATTGCTAATTAAATCATATCATATTTAAATTTTTCCTAAGAGGCGAAAAATAATTATAAGACAAAAAAAGCGCACAAAAAACACCCTCAAAAAAAGGGAAAAAACGAAGAGGAGAAATAGAAAAAGGATATTGAGCGATTAATAATTGTTAAAATAAAGTTAAAAAATAATTTGTAAAAAATTTTAGCACCGTTTGTGACACGCTAAGTTGTTTAAAAATAAGTTTTTGAAGGATTTATGTAAAAATGTTTATTTGATTTGCCACTTCTTGGTGATATTTGGGTTTTTCTGCATGTTTGCTGTCGACATAATACACCCGGGGTAAAATCAATATTTTTGAAAACTTTTGAGATTTTTTCCTTTTTATAAGAAAAAAGAAACAGCTCAATTATAGCAGAGAAACATGGTAAAATATTAGTTACAACCTAATTAAATTGAATTTGGCCATAAATAAACTGTTTTTTTAATAAAAATAATAAAACTTACCACTAAAACAAAAATAAAACAAAAACTTCGAAAAATCATTTTAAAAAATATTATTAATTAATTATAACTTATTTTTCGATAAATATATATACGAACTATAAAAGAATCTATAAATACAAAAACAATTTTGATAAGATATGTTTTACTTCAATAACAGGCTTCAAAATCTCTGCGGGGATTTATTCATTACACTTTTCAAAATTAAAGGACATTTGTCAAATCTTTTGGCTGCTGGTAATGAAAAACTACTTTTCGCGGAAAGTTATATTTATAAACATTAAAATTAAGGCAGATTTAGGCCTTTAGGTTATTTGCATTGTTCGCTTTTCTTAATGCCATTTATTGTCTGTTTTGTTTTATTAAATTTAGAAATGGTCCAATTTTGACTTAAAATGCCAGAAATAAAAATGATACTTCTAAAATTTACAAAGTATAAGCAATACAATAAGATTGTTTTATTTTTGCGTTGCAAACATAAAGTATTTTCATAATTTTGAGTTTAGATTTAATTTTTTGTTGAAAATTTCTTAAAGGTGCGGCTCAGAGTCAAACTTTTTTTTCGATTTCGGCGATTTTTTTTCGGCAAAATTTTAACTTGTGCCTCAAAACCGTTTCATTTTTTTTAAGAAATATCTTTAGTGTGAAAACACTTATTACCATATTTTTTTTGAAAAATACAAGAAGCGCAAAACAGCGATTAGTGGCAAACATTTTAGGTATTTTATAAAATTATTTATTTTGCCTCTGTTTTATTAAAACTTCTGCCGATACAAACAATGTAGAACGATAAAATTGCACTTTTTTATTTTTTAAATTT
>JASAMX010000189.1:0-56211 GCA_030248175.1 Microlaimidae sp. YZB2_3
CCCACCTAGCTTGCCGGTCCATGCTCATGTATGACGACAGCATAATAAAAACCAAATAAGAAATGACGAATCGCTGCCGCATTCATAGTAGGGTCATCTACCACATCACAAAGTGTAATTAAAAAGGTTAACTTTGTTTTTTTTAAGCATATAATAATGGTAGATAGTGGTGCCAATAATAATTTTATTTGTTTACGTTTTTTTATTTGTCATAAAAGTGAAAGATTTAAAACCTTCCCCTCCCCAGTACTTCAGTAAAATTTGATTCAATACAGCTATTTTATGTACGAGGATCAAACGAGATTACAAAAAAGCGTTTTAGCATAGCATGAAATTCTATTGCATTTGCAACCGACAGTTTGGTTATTGTTAGTAAACACTAATAGCATAAAACTAAAGCACATTTAAAGCTTAAAAAAACGTATCACAGAAAAAGGAATTGCGAATTTAAATTTTAAAAAAATTGAGCTGCTTTGTATGTACGTAGTTTTAATAATGCTATGCTTTATTCTATTAAATTTTTTCACTTAAGACTTATAAGCGGTTTTAAAGCACAAAAATATCATTAGTCTGACTTTATTAGTTAGCATCCTTAAAGCATCATTAGTTAGCATCCTTATAAAAGCATACATGAGCAATTTATTGTTTGGTATTTGTTCAGAACAAAAAATATACCATTTTAACAGCATTTTGTAGCATAAATTTTCTAAGTCCATAAAGATTTTGACGAGTTTTACATGTCCAGTATTAAATTGTAGCTTCTCAAATCTTAATGAAATTTAATATACAACCTGGTGCTTGGTTATACTAATAATGTGAAAAGTTTTATTTATTTAGGTAGAATAGTTTTAAAGATATGTACTCCTAAAATCTGACTAAAACATGTAATTACTGTTTACAAATGCAACTTCAAATGATTTATGTTAGTACTAACTACCTAGGTGAGAACGGTCGGGGAAGCTAGGAAGGGGGTGGTTACCCGGGGTAAATCGAATTTCGAATTCTAGGAGGGGGGTCCCAGGGGGGTCCGGACCCCCCTAGTTTTTTAGGGAGGGCCGACCAGGGGTGCGAAATTTTGAAATCCAGAGAGGGGTCAGCATAGGTGTTTTTGGTCGGGTCCGCTAGGGGGGGTCCACCCCCGGGTGGAAGGCCAAAATTTTTTAGGGGGGGGTCCAGGGGGGTCCGGACCCTCCTGGCTTTTTAGGGGGGGTCGACCCCGGGTGCGAGATTTCAAATTTACGGGGGGGGGGTCAGGGGGGTCCAATTTTTTAGCAAAATTTTTTTAACTCAATAATTTAAATGTTTTTAGGTCTAATATTGAATTTTATGTATTAAAACAGCCTATTTAGGCCTAAAAAAAGTATTTAAACACTGTTTTTAACTAAAAACCCGTGTTTTTGTCAGTAAATAAAAAAATATACTTCCAAATTGGTCGGGAGGGGGGCGAGGGAGGTCAGCCTCGCTAGAGGGGGGTTCAGGCCGGACCGCTCTCGAGCTTTGGGGGGAAGGGGGGGGGCCCTGAATTTTTTCTAGGGGGGGGGGTCCAAAATTTTGGCTCTAGGTGGGGGGTGCACCCCTCTGTCCCCCCCCCAAAAAACACCGAGGGGGGGCAGGTGGGGTCCGGTGTCTAAAGCAAAACAGTTTTAAACCATAATACTTTAATAATTGTTCTTTTTATAGGATAATACTACATTTTATTGAATAAAAAGCGATATTATTTTGGTATAGGGTGTAAAAGCATGAATATATGATGAAAATTCACGTTTTTGGAAGAAAGTTTAGTATAAAAAAGTGCCTAAAATTTTCTCGAGGGGGCGGGGGGGGGGGGTCAGATTTCAGATTCTAGAGGGGGTCAGGGGTAAAAAATTCGGGGGGAGGGGGGCCCTAGATTTTTGTCTACGGGGATCCCAAAATTTCGAAGCTAGGAGGGGGGTGGACCGGTGGACCCCACCTCTTCTCACCTATGACTAACAATCACGCTAAAATCTGAATAAAACAGCTGAGTTGACTAAATGACGTTTGCTTTTTTAAATACTTCATATTGATTTGTTGGTTTATGATTCATAATTTATATATTTATGCAAAATGTAATAAAAATATTGAAAATAAACTTACTTTTAATCATAGATGAACACGGTCAAAAAGCTAGGGGGGTGTTTACCCCGGGTAAATGACATTTCAAAATCTAGAAGGAGGGTCCTAGGGCGGATCGAACTCCCTTAGCTTTCTAGGGGGGTCGACCCGGGGTGGAAGATTTTGAAACTTAGAGGGGGGTCAGGTGGGGTCCGATTTCTGAAGCAAAATACTTTTTTTTTTAATGATCAGATAACAGAATTAATATTATACTAAGCATAGTCTATGCATAGTGTAATTCTACTGTTTTCATCATTTCATATTTTCTTCTCTTTTTTTCTCTTTTTCTATTTTTTTTTCTTTTTTTTTCATCAACAACATCAATTCTGCGACTTAATTGTCGCCAATATTAAATACAATTCCAACAAGATATCAACATAGCTATCTGATATGACTTTAAAGGCTCAAAACGAGCGCTTATTTAAGTCAGTTTTAAAACTTTTCTTGAATGCATCCAAAGAATCGACAGTTACTAAACGATTAAAGGTTTAATAATAGGTTTTTTATAAGATAATACTACATTTTATTGAATAAAAAGCGATATTCAGGTATAAAAATGGTGTAGAAACATGAATTTCTTTTAAAATATCACGTTTTTGGAAGAAAATTTAGTATAAAAAAGTACTTAAAATTTTCTCGAGAGGGGAGAGGGGGTCAGATTTCAAAATCTAGAGGGGGGTCAGGGGTAAAAAATTCGAAAATCTGGGGGAAGGGGGGAACCCCTTGGATTTTTTTCTAGGAGGGGGCCCAAAATTTCGATGCTAGGGGGTGTACCCCACCCTACCCCCTTGTTCATCTATGCTTTTAATCCAACAGTCTTACTGTAAAGTTGCTTTTTTAATAGATTTTGGTGCCAAGGTATTAATTTCTAAAATAAAATTTAAAAAAATTAAATTAAAAAAATTGATGCAAAAATATAAATAATTAGGGATAAACCCATAGTGTAATAATATATATAATTTCTTAAAAATAATAACTAAGAAAAAACATTGAAACATTAGGAACTTTGGGCTAAAAAAGCGTTTAAACGCATTAAAAAAATAAAAATTGCATAAAATAAAAAAATAGCAAAATACATTTAATTCAATAAAAATAAGTTGCAAAATTATGGAGACAAATTATGACACAACTGAAATTTAAATAATGGACTTATTTATATAGATGATTTTTGTAAAACATTAGGATTCTTGATACAAAATATCAACAAAAATCTCAAAAAAGGCAAGCAAGCAACACAATTGTGTCATAATTTGTCCGTCCCCATAATTTTGCAATTAATTTTTATTAAATTAAACTTATTTTGCTATTTTTTTCTTATGCAATTTTTATTTTTTTAATGCGTTTAAAAGCTTTTTTTAGCCAAAAGGTCCTAATGGTTCAGTTTTTTCTTAATTAATATTTAAAAAAAAATTATTTATATTATGGATTTATCCCTAATTATCCTTATTTTTGCATCTATTTTTTAATTCTAAATTAATTTTTTAATTTTAATTTAAAAATCAGTGGTGACCTTGGGACCAAAACGCATTCAAGAAAGAAACTTCACAGTAAGACTGTTAGGTGAAAACTAAGTGTATTTTCAATATTTTTATTAAACTTTGCATAAATATAATACATTATGAATCATAAACAAACAAATCAGAATAAAATATTTGAAAAAGCAATTTTACAAAAGTCATTTAGTCAACTCAACTGTTTTAGTCAGATTTAAGGAGTAATAGTTAGTACTAACATAAATCATTTAAAGTTGCATTCGTAAACAGTAATTACGTGTTTTAGTCAGATTTTAAAAGTAAATATCTTCAAAACTATACTAGATAAATAAATAAAATTTTTCACATTATTAGTACCAAACACCAGTTTGTATATTAAATTTCATTAAGATTTAAAAAGCTACAATATAATACTGGACATACAAATATCGTCAAAACGTTTACAGACTTAGAAAAAATTACGACATGGTTCAAATGTTGTTAAAATGGTATGTATATCTTTTGTTCTAAACAAATACCAAGCAAAAAATTTAATACAGTTGTGTAACAGAAGGTGCTCTACAACATATTAAATTTTTAACAAAATAAAAAATGAGCTTTTTTTGTAACATCATTTTAAAGTTTTGTTTTATAAAAATTTTTTTTTCTTCCTGGAAACAATATATTTTTTGCTTGCAATTAGAATATTCAGATTAAGAGCTTTCTAACGTTATATATTATATACCTTTATATTTAATGAATTTTTCTGTGGAACAATTTTGGCATAAAAAAAGCTTCCCGGGTACATTTTTGAGGCAAATTCTTAATTTTAAAGGCTTGTAACTTCAAAAATACACACATATATATATACAGATCTAGAAATTGGCATTAGGCTTTTCTCATATACTAACAATATGTGTATAAAGTTTCATTAAAAGACATGAGGTTAGAAATCGCGTTTTGCCTGGTGATTTCCCGTGGAATGCGCTTTGGGGAGGTTAGGTTAAATTCTGAGATGGGACGTTTGACACCCCCCTCAGAAAGGGGGGGAAGGTTACTCTTCCCCAATTTTAGAAAAAAGAAAAAAATCTTTAAAATGACTTCTGTCTCTAAACTTAAGTTTTAAGGTCAAAATGACTTTTTTAAGCAATAAAAAGCTCAAAAGTGCAATAAAAAGGGTTTTTTGACCTAAAATTACTGTTTTTTTACCTATTTTATTTCAAAATAGAAAAACGATATGGGTAAAATGTACTCCAAAAAACGTCATGGGTAAAATGCCTTTCTAGGATTTTAACCCCCCTAATTCCGGGTGTAACCTCCCCACTCCGGACCAACTTGCCCATGTACGCTTGAAGGTGCGTAGTTGTAAGGAGTAAAGCTTTTTGTCTTCAATTTTAATGATTTTTTTGTGAAAACTTTACACCTGCCTGCCACCAATAAGCACAGTGGCGTGCCCGGGGGGCGGGGGGGTGGAGCGGCAGCCCTCCTCCTCTCCCTGAAAACCGGCGAATTTTTGCATAAGGAGGGACGGGGACCCTTACGTTTTTTTAATTTAAGATAAAAAAATTTCTTTAATATTAATACAGAAACTTTCCTGATTCGTTCCTCCAAAAGCATATTAATAGTAAAAAAAAACTAAATAAATTTAATTTTCCCATTTTGCGGGTAGTTTAAATTAAAAATTTATCTTAGTTTTTCAATTTCAAATCGATTATGCCTATCAATAATAAAGACATACGTGTTAAATAAAACTATTATAAATACTATTAACATCTATTAACGTTTCAAATACATGTTCATGTTTTAAATGTAAAGATGTAAAAAACCTTAAATTTCGTAATAAACATTTACTTTAGCTTAATAAACATAATTTTAGCCACAAAACCAACCCCACAAAACTCTGGAAAACAATAAAATTCCTGGAAAACAAACCCTCACCTTCACCTAATTCAGCGATAAATTTCAACGGAATTCAAATCAATAATCCTCTAGAAATGGCAAAATTCAACAAACAATTCACTCCAAATACACCCTTCAAAACTCCTAAAGAAAACCGTAGTAACTTTTTCAGAAATATCAAAAAACTTAAACTTGATACAGCCAAAATTACAACCGCAGAGGTCGAAAAAGCGATAAAAACAGCAAACAAATCAAAAGTGTTTGGCCCAAATAATCTAACCATATTTCACCTCCAAAACCTCGGTCCCCCTTGGAATCAAATACCTAACTAATCTGTTCAACCTCTCTCTCAAAACAAACAGCATACCAAACATCTGGAAAACTTCAATTATAATACCACTACTAAAACCCGGAAAGGATCTCAACATTTCAACCTCCTACAGACCAATATCTCTTCTCTGCCCAGCTATAAAAATTTTGGAAGCAATAATTCAACCGATCCTTCTCTAACATCTAAAGCAGCACCCAGATCAGAATGGATTCAAACCCAAACATTCAACAACAACTGCCCTGCTTTAACTTACAACTGACATAGCCACCGCATTCAACCAAAAAGCCCCACTCAAACGTACAATAGTAGCCGCCCTGGATCTAACCAAGGCATTTGACACAATCAGCAAAGATATCATAGGTGTTTTTGGGGGGGGGACAGAGGGGTGCACCCCCCCTAGAGCCAAAATTTTGGACCCCCCCCTAGAAAAAATTCAGGGGGCCCCCCCCTCCCCCCCAAAGCTCGAGAGCGGTCCGGCCTGACCCCCCCCCTAGCGAGGCTGACCCCCTCCCCCCCTTCCGACTAATTTGGAAGTATATTTTTTTATTTACTGTCAAAAACACGGGTTTTTAGTTAAAAACAGTGTTTAAATACACTTTTTAGGCCTAAATAGGCTGTTTTAATACATAAAATTCAATATTAGACGTAAAAACACTTAAATTATCGAGTTAAAAAAATTTTGCTGAAAATTTGGACCCCCCTGCCCCCCCCTAAATTTGAAATCTCGCACCCGGGGTCGACCCCCCCCCTAAAAAGCCAGGGGGGTCCGGACCCTCCTGGACCCCCCTAAAAAATTTTGGCCTTCCACCCGGGGGTGGACCCCCCCCCTAGCGAACCCGACCAAAAACACCTATGAAAGATATTTTAATAACCAAGATAGCCAACAGCAGCACAGTTTTAGCCTACCTCATCAGATGGCTAAGTGGTTACCTCAGAGTCAGAACCTGCAAAACAATGTTCAGAGACTCCATCTCCAAAGCCAGGATAGTTTAAACAGGAGTTCCCCACGGCTCCGTAATCTCACCAATCCTCTTTAATTTCTATATTTCAGACCTACCACCTCCACCAGCTGATGTCAAAATAGCCTCTTTTGCTGACGATACCAGTTTACTCCACCGGAAACAAGATTACAGAAATGGAACGCGATCTCACCAATGTGAGGTTAGGTATAGGAAAAATTAAGTTAGGTAAAAATAGTTTAAAAAAATATCTTAAGTTAATTCAAAAACCGCAGCCGGTTCCATTTAGCTTTAATTAGGTTATGCAATATTGTTCTTGTATTGTAATTGTATGTCGTCACACCAACTACCTCAACATTCTAAATCAATATCTGGATAAAAACTACATCAAACTATCAACAAAAAAGTCAACAGTCACAATCTTTTCCTATTCATCACAAGAATTTAACTACCACCCAAAGGTAACCATAAACAACAATCTTTTGCCGTTAAACAAAAACCCTAAAATCCTGGGTGTTACTCTCGATCCAAAATTAACATTCAATAACCATGCCACCAACATCAAAGCATCCAGGCGCAATAACATTCTCAAAGCTCTGGCTGGCACCAGCTGGGGTCAACAGAAAGAAACAATAGTCACCTCATACAAAGCTATAGGTCGCCCAATATAACAATCGTCTATAGCTATAGGTCCTCAACTACGGAGCCCCAATATGATCACCCAATCTATCAAAGTCTCATTTTCAAAAACTACAAGCAACGCAAAACACTGCCCTCAGGATAGAAACCGACTGCCACAAAATGGCCCCAACCGATCATCTTCACCAAGAGACTAAAGTCCTACCAATCGAAAGCCACATCAACCTTCTTTCAACACAATTTTCAGCAAAAACCATGCAGCCAAACATCTATCTAACAGAATCACAGCCAACGACCATAGACCAAGAGAGATGAAACACACCCTATACAATCAAAACTTGGACCAACAGCCAAAAGTGTCTACAACCACATGCTCACCGAAAAATTCATCCAATCAAACATCCACTCATATTTTATCAAAAAAAAAAAACATTTCGCAACTCCAACCTAACGCACTATTAAAAAGAAAACTACCACCAATCAACATAACGAACAACAACTACTCAGGAAGTCAAGAATCCTCCTGGCACAACTTAGATCCGGACACTGCCACCGCCTCAACTCTTTCAAATCCAGAATCACTCCATCAAAAACGAATGCCCCCCTGCAGTGACAAACCCCACGACGTCAAACACCTTTTTGCATGCCTTCAAACACCAACAACTCTCAAATTAGAAGATCTATGGGAAAGACCAGTGGATGCGGTCAGGTTCCTTAAGGCCACAACTTAATTCACCGGCAATGACAGACAAACAATTAAAGTAAAGTAAGTAAAAGTAAAGTAAATAAAACAATAGTTTGTTATTTTTTTGTTATTTAGACTTCGTTATGATGTTCAATTAAGTAAAATAAAATAAAATATTATACAAAACTTACTATTTTGGTGGCATTTTGATCAAAACTTTCGTATTTAATTCGAAACTGCGGAAAAGTTTGAACAAGCACTTTTGAACCATTTCCTGGGACTTTAAACATTTGTATTTTGGATGGATTCACAGGTATAACTGGGGACTGATCTCCTTTGCAATGCTGCACTTGTGGCTCTAAATACAATCAATCAACAAATTAAGACTGATTATAAGATTTATCATGTTACATTTATGTAAATTTTTTAATGTGTATAACAATGCCAAAAATTCTTTTTAAACTTTTTGTGTTAATTAATTAGTGATCTTTGTGCCCCTAGTCAAGCCATAGGTCTTCTTAAAAAATATCATGGCCCTCAGTTTCGACCACATACAGTTGGAAATCTCCAAAGTTCTATTTTTAAATTAAAAAAATCTAAGCCTTTTTGCTATAATATAATAATTTTACTTTAATTTAGCAGCATTTTTTTTGCTTTTAACTTTCTTTTGCTTTTAATGAATACAATATTTAACGCATACATGGGCAAGTGGCGGAGGGGGGGGAAACCCAAAAGGAAAACCGAGAAACGCAAAAACCAGACCAGACCCACCAAAAAAAACACAACCAGCCCCAAACCCCCCCCACCCCCCCCCCCATATATTTAACGTAAGAGATGCAATGCCTGTCTGACTGACTGTGTTTCCTATTTTGGCTCTAACTAACTATCTCATAACAGGGACGTAACCAGGGGGGCCGGGTGTGGGGGGGAGGGGAGCGGGCTGTGGGCGGAGGCCGTCCCCCCCCCCCGAAATAGTCGGACAGAGAGAAAAATAAGGATAGCGGTTCGGCGGGGGGGGGGCGGCGGCCGTCCCCCCCCGAAATGGTCGCCAGATAGTGAAATTTAGGGGTTTTCAGAGACTAAAAATTCATAATTGTCTAGCGCCTCGCTAATCGCTCGGCGCCAAACTATAAAATAATTTTGGTTGTTGTTGTTGCATTACCAGAAACTTATCTTCCCTATGCAGATTATGCAAAGGGCCGGCGCTAAGACAAGCCAGAAAGGCAAAAAAATTTCACGCCCATGGTTAAAAAATAAAATAGTTTTGATACCACAATCCCTCAAAAAGCAAAAAAAAATTCCGCTTCGCTTCGCTCAGCAGTCACTTTCATTGTATACATACATATTTCTCGCTATTTATCTTGCCTAAGGTTATTTGAAAATATAATATTATGTAATAGGTAAGCAATAAGTACTACACAAAAAACAAAGCAAACAATCACATTTGTTGATTTATTTATCTACCTCCCCCTCCGCTAATTTTTAGCCGCCTATCTCAATGGGCTCGGTAATTTTTTCCATATAGGTTACCCTAAAAAGCTCATCTGCTTTGAGTTACAGGGTGGTGCGTGTAGCCAGGGGGTCTAAAAGTTCTCTAAATCCTCGTTTTAGTAAAATCCAGGGTCTGCTAATGTAATTTTTAACAAGGAAACATGTTTTTACCGCTAAATGCATTAGATAATATGTGATTAGGTCAAAAAAGTGTATTTACAGTTTTATCTACCTTTATGTGTGCTTTTTTAACGTCTTTAAAAATTAGGGAGGGGCGGAAACCCCTCAAAATTTGGGCCCCCCACCCCGAAATTTTTTTTGTACTGCAATTCACCCCCCCCAAAATGAAACCCTGGGTACGTCCCTGCCTCATAATCGTAAAATGTTTGATTTTTTTAATACACACATTTTCAATCCGTTTATTTCCGAATCCATATAAATTAATTTTATTTAAAAATTTTGCTGGACAATGCATTTTTACAAGAAAAGCCATAGCCAACCCTTTAAAATTTATTATAAATCGTACTAGTAATTATAATATAGACAACTTTTTTTTCAACCAAAGCAGTTGAAAAAAGTTTTTCGTGGTTTCAAATTTTAAAAATTTGAAATTTAATGTACAAATTTAAAACAAATGACCGGATTTAGCAAAATCACTCTTTTTTTAACATCGAAGAAATGGCCAGTCAAACTAGTGTGTAAACATGAAATTAAAACAGTCGACTGACGTGTTTTAAACTAGAGTGACGGACAAGCGACAAGACAACATGCTTAAACCACAGCAGCAAGT
This sequence comes from Microlaimidae sp. YZB2_3, assembly GCA_030248175.1. Classification (NCBI taxonomy): domain Eukaryota; kingdom Metazoa; phylum Nematoda; class Chromadorea; order Desmodorida; family Microlaimidae; species Microlaimidae sp. YZB2_3. The sequence continues at coordinate 10,400 of JASAMX010000189.1, forward strand.
GGATGTAACGGTGGAAAAGCACGCGGAACGCGTTGTGACTTGTCACTCTGGTGTGAACCAACCAGGCTCATAGCCGGTGCTTTCTGTTGGTGAAAAAACTTGGAATAAAAACATTCAGCCAGCCAGTACCTATCTAGCTTTGGAATAAACATCAATGCCTGTAAAACAAAAATTCAAATCAACATCGAAAATTTACGTGTGATAGTAGGGTTTTGTCAACGAATTTTTTTTTTTTGAAATTTTGGAACTTACAAAATTTTTTGTGGTCACTTGCTTTTTTATTTTTTGCTCCCTCCGTCCATAGTTCCATACCCCTTTTGGAGGGGCGATATATATACAATTCGCTCGCAGTCTTAGCGAAAAATTCTTGATCATGCGCTTAAAAGAAACAAATTCGAAAACAACACTTATAACAAAAATCCTAATCTTTCTCAAGGGGCATTGATTGAGTGCGGCGGAGATGGGGGGGGACCTAGCTAGGCCACAGGATCAGAATATTCACAGTATAAAATTCCAGGGCATTGTTTTATGTTTACAAACATTGAATTTCTTCATAAATATTTCTGTGGTTGAATTAAGTTTTAATCTTATTCCGCCCTCTATAAAGACAACAAAACTTAAAAATAAAAAATAGGGATTTCTGCAGGCAGGCAACCGCCAAGGGTATTTACCGGTGGGGGGGGGGGTAAATTTTTTTATACCGAGATCCGCCTTCCTCGCATAAAACCTTTCCGTTTCTAATATGCAGAGCTGTGCACTGCTCACCCCCGGGCATAGATGAGAACGGTTGGGGAAGCTAGGGAGGGGGGTGGTTACCCGGGATAAATCAAATTTTGACTTCTAGGAGGGGAGTCCCAGGGGGGTCCCAGGGACCCCCTAGCTTTTTAGGGGGATCGACTCGGGGTAAGAAATTTTGAAATCTAGAGGGGGGTCAGGTGGGGTTTAGTGTCCAAAGCAAAACAGTTTTAAACCATAATAACTTTAATAATTGTTTTTTTTATAGGACAATACTACATTTTATTAAATAAAAAGCGGTATTCTGGTATAAAAAGGGTGTAAAAGCATGAATATGTGATAAAATTCACGTTTTTGGAAGAAAATTTAGTATAAAAACAGTGCCTAAAATTTTCTCAAGAGGGAGGGGGGGGTCAGATTTCAGATTCTAGAGGGGGGGTCAGGGGTAAAAAAATTCGGAAATCTGGGGGGAGGGGCCCCCCTAAATTTTCGTCTAGTGGGGTGGATCCCACCCTGCCCCCCTTTCTCATTTATGCCTGCCCTGCCCCCCTTTTCTCATCTATGGGGTGGTTTTATTGGGGGGAGGCAATTCCAAAATGGGGGGCACGGAGGGGGCAACTTTTTTGAAACGGGAGGCACTAAAACGGGGGGGCAAGTAGGGGAGAAAGAAAAAAAGAGAAAAAAGAAAAGAGAAAAAAAGAAGAAAAAAATAAAAAAAGGACAAAAAAGGGTGAAAAAGGGTCAAAAAAGGGGAAATTTAAGTTAAAATAAGTCTAAAATGGCTTAAAAAGCATTGAAATAGGCTAAAAACTGCAAAAATTTGGTGATGATGACGTTATAACAGATTAAAAATGGCGTCATAATTTTTGGGTACTTTTTCATTTTTGGACAGGGGGGGTCAATAAAACGGGGCAGGGCAATTTTTTAATAAAGCAGGGGGCACTTTCAGACCGTGCACAGGTCAGAACTCAGAATATGTGTACTGTAAATGTACATATGGAGATCTTCAAAATATATACTATTATACTGAGCTGAAAACTGACACTTTTTCACGGAAAAGATCACTTGACTGACACAGAGAGATCTTCAGTTACAGTTTTTTTTCACAAAGTCTAACTTACAAAATATTTAATTATTACATACAATTAATATAATACCAGACCTGTGCACTGCCCCCGGGGTTTTATTGGAGGGGGCAATTTGAAAACGGGGGGGGGTGCACAGGCACGGGGGGCAACTTTTTTGAAACGGGAGGGGGCAATGAAACGGGGGGGGGCAAGCAGGGAAGAAAGAAAAAAAAAGAAGAAGAAAAGCAAAAAAAAAGAAAACAAGGAAAAGGGACAAAAAAAGCAAAAAAAAGAGGTAAAAATAGGTCTAAAATGGCTTAAAATACATTAAAATAGGCTAAAAACTGCAAAAAATTCGCGATGATGGCGTGATCATCATAGGTCCAAAATGGCGTCATAATTTTTGAGTACTTTTTGATTTTTGGGCGGGGGGGGGAAGGGGGGGGTGGCGAATCCTTCTAATAAAATGGGGGGCAATTCTAGAACGTGCACAGGTCTACTTTTGGAAGGCTTCAGGAAAGTTTCTGTACCTATTTATATTTAAGAAAAAAAATTTTTCTCCCAAAATTCAAAAAACGTAAGGTTTACTTCCTTACAAAAAAATCCGGCTTTGCCGGATTTTGGAGGAAGGCGGCCGCCCACCCCCCGCATGTGCACGCCACTGCTACAGGAGTATGATTTTTGGATAGGTTAGAGGCAGTGGCGTCCCCCAGGGGGGGGGGGGCGGGGGGGGGCGGCCGCCCCCCCCCCCGAAATCCGGCGAAGCCGGATTTTTTCGTAAGGGGGGGGGGACCCTTACGTTTTTTAAATTTTGGGAAAGAAAAATTTTTTTCTTTAATATTAATACAGAAACTTTCCTGATGCCTTCCAAAAGCATATTAATAGTCAAAAATCCAAAATTTTCCCGCTACGCGAGTAGTTTAAATTGACAATTTATCTTAGTTTTTCAATTTCAAATCGATTATCCCGTTCAGTAGTTAAGGCATACATGTTTAATAAAACTACTATAAACCCTTATTATCCTTTTATTAACGTTTAAACACATGTTTTAAATGTATAGGTATAAAAAAACCTTAAAATTTGTAATAAGTAATCATTTGGAATTAAAATTTCTATTGTATTTCAGCGCCTTAAATTTAAAATTTTCTCCCCTGGGGGGCATTCTGCCCCCCGGACCCCCCTGACAAGGGGCTCTGCCCCTTGACCCCGCTGGGGGGCTCTCGCCCCCCAGACCCCCATATCTGGGGGGCTACCGCCTCCCAGACCCCCCTTCAGGGTTAGTATTTACCCCCCCAGACCGCCCCCCCCGAAATGAAATCCTGAGCACGCCACTGGTTAAAGGGTTTTAAAACAATATTCTTTTCACTTCTTGGGTGCGCCATTGAAAACAATACATTCAATTCAGTTTTATTTTGTTATTTGTCAACAAAATATGGAAACAAAATTAATATGTACTGTTTTGTGTTGTTTTATGCATAATTTGAAGATCTATATCTCGGAGGATAACTTCAACTGTTCCATTGGCATAGTCAAATATAAAAGTTGTGTTGGTATGACACTTGTAGTCCCAACTTTGTTTAAATTTCCATTCGTCAGATGATGATTTAAAAGAAGTTGTTATGAATGAACCTAAGAATTAAAAAATGTTAATTTAGAACCTAAGTAATATAATGTCACTACTGCTTTAATTAAATATTAATAATATTAGGTACGCAAAATTAAATTTGTATAAATATATAAAGTACAGTTTCGCTGCTTCGGGGAGAGGGGTGGTGTTTAAAAAAAGGGGGGACATTTTTAAAACGGAAGAGGGCACGGGAGCACAGGTGGGCGGGGGCATACATGAGCATAGGGGGGGATAGGGTGGGGTCGACCCCACTAGCCTCAAAATTTCGGAACCCCCCTAGAAAAAAATCTAGGGCTCCCCTCCCCCCAAAATCTTTAAATTTTGACACCCTGCCTACCCCTCTCTGTAATTCTAAATTGACCCCCTCCTCCCCCTCTTCCGAGCCAAATTTTGGCATTAATTTAGGTCAAAATTTACTGTCACAAATACAATTTTGTAGTAAAAAACAGTACTTTTGGACTCTTTTTATACATAAATAGCCTATTTTGGTATAATCAAATTCTGTATTAGTGCTAAAAAACTTAAATAAATGATTTAATGTGACTTTGTTTGAAAACCGGACCCCTTCTGAACACTGGATTTCAAACTGGTCTACCCCAGATCGACCCCCCGCCCCCCCCTTAAAAGCTAGGGGGGTCCGGACGGACACAGAACCCCCTGGACCTCCCTCCTAGCTTTCAAAGGGCCATTTACCTGGAAAAGCCACCCCCCTAGCTTGCCAGTCCATGCTCATGTATGGCGGGGGGAGGGGGGGCTAGGGGGGTTTACCCATAGGTGGGCAGCCTCCCGGATTTTGGGTGGGGGATAATACCGATTTCCGACCCCCGAAATTCGGGGAGGGGTGTCCCAAAATTTTTTTTGGGGTATTCCTCAAGCTCAAATACCTTATTTTTATCGTTTTTAGTACTGGGGCCCCCCAAATTTTAAGGGTGTCCGGGCCAGGATACCCCCAAATTTTAGAGGGAGGTAGTCGGCTATAATCGAAATTTTTTTGGGGGTATTCGTATTGATATAATCCCCCACACTCCCTCCTGCCCATCTAGGGTTACTTACACCCCCCCAAAGGTATAAAAGAGGCTGTATAACCCAAAAAAATTGTAGGACACCCCCCAAATTTGGGGTTGTCTGATATACCCCCCTAAAAAAATCAAAAAAAATCCGGGAGCCTGCCTACCTATGTCATGATGGGGAGGGCTAAGTTTTTGAAACCAGAGATGTCCAAAAAGGCACAAATAAGAAAAAAAGTTCAAAAAAGTGAAATTTAAGTAAAAATAAATCTAAAATAGTAAGCAAAAACAGATTAAAAGCCCAAAAAGTTTCGCTAAAATTGGTCAAAAATGACGAATATTATTTTTCATTTTTTTTATTTTTGGACCGAGGGGGGCAAAAAACATGCGGAGGAGGGACTTTTCCGGACAACCGTGCACAGGATCTACTACGAGTGACGGTCCCATTTGCATAAAACTACGGTTCTATGACACAACAATCCCAAGAAGGTACCACAAACTTTCCCCTTCTTACGTAAATAATGGGTTTAAAAAAAGCTGGAAACAAGTATTTTTTACAAGCTTTACTTTTCAATGATAAAATAAAGGACTTAACAAAATCAACTAAAATTCCCCATAGAATTCTATAAAAATATTTACACAAACAAATTAATATCTTTGAAAAAAAAAACAAACAAAATATAATCCACAATTATATGGGACAAAAACTATTGGAGCAAACTAAAACAAAATTTTTAGATATATACTATACCTAATTATGTTTTTTTTCCACAAAGTGCCATACTGATGTTCTTAAAAGCTGGAGTTCCAGAGCGCATGTCTGTAACCCCTGGAGGTTCAGAGCATACATGGGCACGGAAGGGGAGGGAGGTTGGGGGGGGGTTAACCCCCCCCCGAATTCTTAGGAGGGGGATTTACCCCCCCCCCCCACTCGGACGTGGGGGGGGGGGGGGAGAAAAGGTTAACCCCCCTACAATTTGGAGAATGGAGAGAAAAAAAAATGTCTTAAAATGACTTCTACTGCCCTCCAAACTTAAGTTTATGGGCTCCAAAGTGAATGTTTTAGCCAATAGAGAGCTCAGAAAATGCAATCAAGAGGCTCTTTGACCTAAAATTAGCGTTTTTTACCTTTTTCCTTCAAAATCGAAAAACGATCTGGTAAAATCCACCTCCAAAAGAAAACGATATGGGTATTTTGCTTTCTCGATATTAACCCCCCCCCCCTAATTTGGGGTTTAACCCCCCCCCACTCCGGACCAACTTGCCCATGTATGGTTCAGAGCGACTATAAAGAGTTCTGCCTTTTTTTTATTTATAATTTTGTGAATAATTATTAATTTCCAGTGAACATTTAGTTAGCTGTAAGGAAAATGACATATTTATTTTGCAAAATATCACCAAATTCATTTGCATATTATACCCTGGAGCCTTTATAACTAACTTGTTCTGTTAATTGTTAATAATCATGCATTGCATCAAAGCATCAAGCATATATATTTAAAATAAGTTGTTAAATGCAAAAGGTTTATTTTGTAAAAAAGAGCCAAAAATTGAACTTGAAATTTGAAGCGAAAAAATTAAAATTCAAACAGTATTATTAAAAAGTTTAATACAAATGTTTTTAATTAATTTCATAACTTAAGGTCTCTCCGGACAGTTTTCTTAAGTATGGAAAATCGCGATTTTTGGTATACAAGATCTCGCGGAATACAGAAATGTATTCATAAAAAAATTAATATGAGTGTTAAAAAGGCAGAAATACCACGATTATAAAGTGCACATTCATTATATTATTGGTAGTAGTTGAAATAATTGATATTAAAAATCGAATTGCAACGAAATTTTTTTAAACCCTTAAAAATATTCACTGGAGTATTTATTAAAAAAATACTATCAATAAAAAGGCACTATTACCATAGGTGTTTTTGGTGGGGACGGCTCGGGGGGGGGGGTCCACCCCCGGGTGGAAGGCCAAAATTTTTTAGGGGGGTTGTCCAGGGGGGGTCCCGGACCCCCACCCTGGCTTTTTGTGGGGGGGGGGGTCGAGCCACGGGTGCATGATTTCAAATTTAGGGGGCGGGGGGTCAGGCGTCAAGGGGGTCCAATTCTTTAGCAAAATTTTTTGAACTCAATAATTTAAGTGTTTTTAGGTCTAATATTGAATTTTATGTATTAAAACAGCCTATTTAGGCCTAAAAAGTGTATTTGAACACGGTTTTTTACTAAAAACCCGTGTTTTTGACAGTAAATAAAAAAATATACTTCCAAATTGGTCGGGGAGGGGGGAGGGGGTCAGCCTCGCTAGGGAGGGGAAGGGGGGTCAGCCTCGCAAGGGGGGGTCAGGCCGAACCGCTCTCGAGCTTTGGGGGGAGGAAGGGCCCCCCTGAATTTTTTCTAGGGGGAGGGTCCAAAATTTTGGCTCTAGGGGGGGGGTGCACCCATACATGGGCAAGTTGGTCCGGAGTGGGGGGGGGTTAAACCCCAAATTAGGGGGGGGGGGTTAAAATCCGAGAAACGCAAAATACCCATATCGTTTTTTTTCTGGAGTGCATTTTACCCATATCGTTTTTCGATTTTGAAAGAAAAATAGGTTAAAAACACTAATTTTAAGTCAAAAAGCCCTTTTTATTGCATTTTTGAGCTTTTTATTGCTTAAAACATTCATTTTGACCTCAAAACTTAAGTTTGGAGGCAGTTAGAAGTCATTTTAAAGACATTTTTTTTCTTCATTTTTCCAAAATTGGGGGGGGGGGTAACTTTTTCTCCCCCCCCCCACTTCTGAGTGGGGGGGGGGGGGGGTTAAACCCCACTTCTCAGAATTTGGGGGGGGTTAACCCTCCCCCCAACCCCTCCCCGTGCCCATGTATGGGTGCACCCCTCTGTCCCCCCCAAAAACACCTATGACCATTACTCTTTTTCCCGTACATAAAAATTAATGGATATATTTTTGTATTTATGGTTTAATATACGATTTTCGGTAAAAAATGAGATTAATTTCTTCAAAATTGTGATGAGACGTGAATTTAATTTAGTTTAGTGAAATTTTAAGCTCCAAATAGTATATTTTTATTGCAATTTATGATTTTTAGAAGGCTTAATATTTTGTTTTGTATTTTTTAGCGCATAAAACAATTCTGTCATGCGTTTTATCGATTTATTCCGAAGGGTTTGTTTATAAATCGCTTTTAGAGCTTCTCAATCGGCGGCAACCCCGGCGCAATCGATTAGCACGTCGACAAATTTTAGAAAAGTCCCAAGATCAATTCCCACTGTAAACATATTTTTTGCCAAATGTTTTGTTTGATTTTAATGGTTTTTTGATTTTTTTTAAAATTTTTAAAAATTATTTTACGACTCAAAAAATACCACAATTTTAAACAGAATTTGCTGCCTGCTTTTCATCAATTAGTCAAATTTTTGTCATTTGAATATTTTAAAATATTATAATACTCTATAAGTATAATAATTCAAAAGTAAATTTTGTGTACATAAAAAAGGGTAATTTTTGCTTTTTATTGCAATGCAATTGGTTTACTACTGAACGCTCTGCAATAAAAAATGTCCAGAGAGGCGTTAAGATGTGAAAACTTTAAAAATCATTTGGCTATTTTATTAGGTTTAATTTAATTTAGTTTAATTGTTTTTTTAATTGTTTAATTGCTTTTTTTGTTTTTTAAGCGTTTCATCAGTATAGCAATATAAAAGCATTATCTTTTAACTTTCAGGGCCTTCTTGTAGCACTTCGCCTACCGGGATCGCCAAGTCGCTTTTTCCTGTGCACAGGTCTGTAGTTTTAAGAGATCATACTACACATAGTTTTTGTGTACACAATAATCTTAAAATATAAATGCTTATAATATTTATAATTACCAACATTGGAAGCGTTTGGAAAGCGGTTTTCGTCAACAAAAAAGTTATAGCTAAGTACTGGTTGATCCAAAACAACAGTAGTGTCAAAAAACCAAAAGCCGCGCCGCCATTGAAGAATCAAAATGTCTTTGCCAAATTTAATCGTTAGCTTGGCGTAGTTTTTAGTAAACCAAACAGAGAGACATTCAGGCTTATAAGAATTATCAGAGTTATTTCCCACTGAATATACTGCGATACCATGACCAGCTGTCTTTAAAATATTAATCAGGATATACAAACAGAAACCGGTATATTATGATAGGCAATTCAAAACAAATGAGAAGTAAAATAGATGTTCAGGGCCGTAGCCAGGATTTCAATTGAGGGGGGGATTTTTTGGAAGGTGCTTTATAGGGACCCACAAGGGGGGTCTGGGGGGCGGGAGTCCCTCAGTGGGGTCAAGGGGCGGAGCCCCTTGTCAGGGGGTCCGGGGGGCAGAATGCCCCCCGAGGTGGAAAATTTTTTAATTTTAAGCTTTTAAAAGGCACCAGGAAACCTAAATTTAAGTACTGAATCTTTATTTATTTTCTGTTGTTTTTTTTTAAATAAATACAACAAAATAAAATAGTTTCAGGTATTTTATTACCATTTTAATAAAAATTAAATTTAAATTAAATTAAAAAAATTTTGGTTTTTTGACTATTAATATGCTTTTGGAAGGCATTAGGAAAGTTTCTGTATTAATATTAACGAATAAAATTTTCTCTCCCAAAATTTAAAAAAACGTAAGGGTCTCTCTCCCCTTATGACAAAATCTGGGGGGGGCGCCCCCCTTGCCTCCTTGGACACGCCACTGCGTGCCCACAAGGGGGTCTGGATGAGAGAGCTCCCCAGAAATGAGGAGTCTAGAGCGGTAGAACCCTAGCGGTGTCAAGGGGCGGAGCCCCTTGTCAGGGGGGTCCAGGGGACAGAATGCCCCCCGGGGTGGAAATTTTTTTAATTTTTAAGCTTTTAAAAGGCACCAGGAAACCTAAATTTAAGTACTGAATCTTTATTTATTTTCTGTTGTTTTTTTTAAATAAATACAACAAAATAAAATAGTTTTAGGTATTTTATTACCATTTTTATAAAAAAGAACAAACGTTTTCATTGAGGTTCCTGCCAGCGAAATTGGATATGTCCATTAAGTGCCTTTGTGGCTCTGTCATTTTAACAGTAAGTAATTGAAAAAGACGGTTTTAAAGTGAGTAACCAAAGCATTTAAATAAAAAATCCTAAGAAAACCGCTTTTTTATACCAAAAAAGTGGTTGAATCGTGACTTCCTGCTCTTTGATACTGCCGCTTTTATGCAAATATTCTCACACAAAACAAAAATACAATATTTTTAAACTCACAGCACTAATGTTTTGAATTATAAATAATTTCTTTTTTATAAATAAGAGCTTTCATGAACCTAAATCACTTTAAATAATGCATTTTAGATAGCTTTAATACAGTACAGAGTGAATTTTTAAGAAAAACCAAAGGGGGGACCCTTACAAAATTTTTTGCCTTCCCAGAATTTGAGGGGGGATTAATCCCCCCAATCCCCCCCTGGCTACAGCCCTGATGTTGAATTTAGACAATCATAAAAACAGAGCATACATTTCTAGGACTGTGCAACCTTTGACTTTAGGTGAGCAAAAAGCAGTTATTACCAAATTGTCCATGTATTGTGTTTTTAGAGCAAAAGACAGGTGTACACGCACATGGGCAATGTAGTCAAGACAGGAGTAGAAGACGAGGTTTGTTAACCCCAAATTTAGGTGGTGGGCGAATTTTAGATATAATATAAATAAGCTCAAGTGTTAACCGCAAGTCAAACTGTTTTTTTTTTGACATGGTATAAACAAACAAACCTATCTAAAGGATAAATTTCAAGAACTACTTAAGGGCATACATGGACACGGGGGGGGGGGGGGGGTTGGGGGTTAACCAGATATTACGTAGGTTTGAAAATGGCTGTTCTAAACCCCTTAATAACGGTTTTTACACTTGTAGGGTTGTCCGCCTTTCCACCTCTCCCCATGGCAAAGCGTGGCAGTTTGTATAATTTTTTTTTACTTTTCAAATATTGAGTTATAAAAATTTAATACAAATCTTAGTGCATTCTAAAATCAGAAATCAATCAATAAATATAAAATTTTTTCCCGCTACGCCGGAAGGTCAGATTTGTAAATATATACAGTAAAATTATTTTATCAGTAATATTTTTTGTTTATAACTTACACCATACTCATTTGAAAAATTTAGACACCAAAAAATAGATAGTTGTGTTATATATACAATTTCATCGCCTGATAATTTTGAAGATCAGACACAGGGGCGTAGCCAGGATTTTGGAAAGGGGGGGGGTTGTACATGTACTTGTACTTCATACAAATTTTTCGAAAGGGGGGGTTGTAGGCATAGATGAACAAGGGGGGGGGGTAGGGTGGGGTCCACCACTCCCTAGCCTCGAAATTTTGGGCCCCCGCGCTAGAAAAAAATCCAGCCCCCCTCCCTCCAAATTTTAAAATTTTTTACCCCTGACCTCCCTCTGGATTTTGAAATCTGACCCTTCTCCCTCCCCTCTCAAGAAAATTTTAAGTACTTTTTTTATACTAAATTTTCTTCCAAAAACGTGATTTTTTAACACAAATTTATGTTTTTATACCCTTTTTATACCTCAATATCACTTTTTATTCAATAAAATATAGTATTATCTTTTAAAAAAACTACTATTAAACCTTTAATGGTTTAAAAGTATTTTGCTTTGGAAATTGGACCCCACCTGACCCTTTTCTAGGTTTTAAAATCTTGCACCCCTGGTTGACCCCCCTAGAAAGCTAGGGGGGTTCGACCGCCCCCCCCTTAGATTTTGAAATGTCATTTACCTGGGGTAAACACCCCACTTAGGTTTTTGACCGTGTTCGTCTATCATAGGTGACAATGGGGGGGGGGTTGCTGGGTGGGGTCCACCCCCCTAGCCTCGAAATTTTGGGACCCCCCCCCCTTAGACGAAAATCTAGGAGAGGCCCCCTCCCCCCAAATATCCGAATTTTTTACCCCTGACCCCCTCTAGATTTTGAAATCTGACCCCCCCTCCCCCCTTGGGAAAATTTTAGGTACTATTTTTATACTAAATTTTCTTCCAGAAACGTGAATTTTTATCACATATTCATGCTTTTACACCTTTTTTATACATGAATATGGCTTTTTATTCAATAAAATGTAGTATTATCCTATAAAAAGAACAATTATAAAAGTTATTATGGTTTAAAACTGTTTTGCTTTGGACACCGGACCCACCTGACCCCCCTCTAGATTTCAAAATTTTGCACCCCGGGTCGACCCCCCCTAAAAAGCTAGGGGGGTCCGGACCCCCCTGGGACCCCTCTCCTAGAATTCAAAATCCGATTTACCCCGGGTAACCACCTCCCCCGAGCTTCCCCGACCGTGCTCACCTATGTCATCTAGGTTGTACTCCAAATTTTCAAAATACCGTAAAAAAGACATTAAAACGGTAAAAATTTTTGCGCTTAGCGCTAAATGATTCTTTTTGCTGTTATTTGCATTGTTTTTTAAGTTAAACTTGAAAATTTTTAGGTTTAAAAAGGTAAAGTAAAGGCAAGCGCTAAGACAAACCAGGAGGGGCAAAAAATTTCGCCCCCATGGTTGAATGAGACTCTTTGTCCAACATTAATAACAATGTTGGCAACCTTTACCGCTAGAGTGTTCACTGCATACAGTGTTCGCCCCCCCCCCCCCCCCCCCCCCCCCCCCCCCCCCCCCCCCCCCCCCCCCCCACCTATTCCAAGGTCTTCGTCTAAAGGATTTTTTAAGTCGCCTGATATTGATTGATCTTATTATTTAACGTCGTACATGGGCAGCCAGCATAGGTGTTCCTGCAAGACCAGTGGTACAAACTCCACACACAATAGATCTGTATGTGTCCACTGGTTTGCTAGATGGAAAACTGCTACGTGTGGCTGACGTACAACAACCTTTTTCTAGCCATGCCAAGCTGGACTCATTTCTATGAGAGAAAAGATCCAGCAACCAGGTTGTACCCATAGGTCCGTTGGGTGCTGCCTGAAGGTCAGCACGGTCCTAGTGGCTCAATGGCATGAGGGGTAGAGTGAAGTCTACCCCCTAGCCTTGAAATTTTCGGCCTGCGTAGAAAAAATCCAGGGCCCCAAATTTTCAAATTTTTTACCCCTGATCATACATGGGCACGGGGGGGGGGTTGGGGGGTTAACCCCCCCCAAATTCTGAGAAGGGGAGTTTAACCCCCTCCCCCCACTCAGAAGTGTAGGGGGCGAAAAGGTTAACCCCCCTCAATTTTGGAAAAATGAAGAAAAAATGTCTTTAAAATGACTTCTAACTGCCTCCAAACTTAAGTTTTGAGGTCAATATGAATGTTTTAAGCAATAAAAGCTCAAAAATGCGATAAAAAGGGCTTTTTGACCTAAAATTAGCATTTTTTACCTATTTTTCCTTTAAAATCGAAAAACTATATGGGTAAAATGCACTCCAGAAAAAAAACGATAGGGTATTTTGCGTTTCTCGGATTTTAACCCCCCCCCTAATTTGGGGTTTAACCCTTCCACTCCGGACCAACTTGCCCATGTATGCCCCTGATCCCCCTTTAGATTTTAAAATCTGACCCCCCTTTCAAGAAAATTTTAAGTACTTTTTTTATACTAAATTTTCTTCCAAAAACGTAAATTTTTAACACAAATTCATGTTTTTATACCAGAATATCGCTTTTTATTCAATAAAATGTAGTATTATCTTATAAAAAGACTATTATTAAACCATTAATGGTTTAAAAGTTTTTTTTTGGACATTGGATCCCACCTGACCTCCCCTCTAGGTTTCAAAATCTTCCACCCCGGGTCAACTCCCCTAGATTTTGAAACTTCATTTACCTGGGGAACACAACCCCCGTAGCTTCGTTGACTGTGTTATCTTAATCTATGCCTGCTTCCCTCCCCCTCGTTTCAAAAAAATTGCTTTCTGTGCCCCCCATTTTGGAATAGCCCCCAATAAATCTCCGGGGCGGGGGGCACTGCACAGGTCTGCATCATACATGAGCATGGGGGGTAGGGTGGGGTCCAACCCCCTCCATCCTAGAAAAAAATCTGTAGCCCCCTCCCCCCAAAATTTTAAAATTTTGACACCCTACCCCCTCTGGAATTCCAAATTGACCACCTCCTCCCCCTCTTCTTCTGAGCCAAATTTTGGGTATAAATTTAGGTTAAAATTTACTGTCACAAACGCGGTTTTGAAGTAAAAAACAGTACTTTTGTACTTTTTTTATACATAAAAAGCCTATTTTAGTATAAAATTCTATATTAGTGCTAAAAAACTTATGATTTAATCTGACTTTGTTTGGAAACCTGACCCTTTCTGACCCCCCTCTAGATTTCAAACTGGTCTACCCATAGGTGAGAAAGGGGAGGCCAGGGTGGGGTCTACCCCCTAGCCTTGAAATTTTGGGACCTTCTCCCCCCTAGACGAAAATATAGGGGCCCCCTTCCCCCAAATTTTTGAATTTTTTACTTCTGACCCTCCTCTAAGATTTAAATCTGACCCTCTCCTTCCCCCTCAGGAAAATTTTCGGTACTTTTTTTGTACTAAATTTTCTTCCAAAAACGTGGATTTTTAACACATATTCATGTTTTTACGTCCTTTTTATACCTAAATACCGCTTTTTATCCAATAAAATGTAGTATTATCCAATAAAAAGAAGAATTATTAAAGTTATTATGATTTAAAACTGTTTTGCTTTGGACACCGGACCACCACCTGGACCTGAATAACCCCCTCTAGATTTCAAAATTTCGCGCCCCAGGTCAACCCCCCTAAAAAGCTAGGGGGGTCCGGACCCTCCTGGGACTCCCCTTCTACAATTTAAAATTCGATTTACCCTGGGTAACCACCCCCCTAGCTTCCCGGACCGTTCTCACCTATGGGTCTAACCTGGGTCAACCCCCCTAAAAAACCTAGGGGGGTACGGGAAAGGGACCCCCCCCCCCCCCCCCCCATCCCCCAGACCCATACATGGGCACGGGGGGGGGGGTTGGGGGGGGGTTAACCCCCCCCAAATTCTGAGAAATGGGGTTTAACCCCCCCCCCCCACGCAGAAGTGGGGGGGCTTAAAAATTAAACCCCCCCCCAATTTTGGAAAAATGAAGAAAAAAATGTCTTTAAAATGACTTCTAACTGCCTCCAAACTTAAGTTTTGAAGTCCAAATGAATGTTTTAAGCAATAAAAAGCTCAAAAATGCAATAAAAAGGGCTTTTTGACCTTAAATTAGCGTTTTTTACCTATTTTTCCTTCAAAATCGAAAAACGATATGGGTAAAATGCACTCCAGAAAAAAAACGATATGGGTATTTTGCGTTTCTCGGATTTTAACCCCCCCCCCCCCCCTAATTTGGGGTTTAACCTCCCCCCCCCGCTCCTGACCAACTTGCCCATGTATGCCCATGTATGCCCTCTTAGCTTTTAAATAGCTATTTACCCGGGGTAGCCACCTCCTCCTCCTAGGTTGCCGGTCCATGATTAGGTATGGTCTGCATAAGGTAATTATAAGTTTAATATGAATACATACCTCGTTTGAACCTTCAATGGGATATTTAACGCGAAATTCAATGCCAAAATGTCCATATATGCAATTTTTTTTCTTGATGGTAACATTTTTGAAGTCAGCATATGTCAACTGTGCGAAAAGGAAACATATAAATAATTCTTTCACAAACCAAACCATTATAAAATATTCTTTTATTTGGAAGAAGTGTAAAATAGTGTACTGAAAAATTTTAGGTTGTGTTGTAGTACAAATATGCTTTCATACAATATTTTTAGTATCTAAACTAGAAAAGAACAGTATTATCTTTATGTTCTTAGATTTTGTGTAAACAAGCTACATCACAATAGTAAGCAGTAGTTTACTTCACGCACACTTCAGTTCAGTTGATGAAAATTGCTAGCTTAATATTGCATGATTCATACAGAATTGAAATATGAAACGGCACAAATTCATGTAGTTTAAAACATCTGGTAAAAATATTCAACAGAAAAACTATGACTGTAGGATGAAACTAATCATAATTCACAAGCATTAAATTAATACAATAAATTTGAAATGAGGAGATGAAATCAACACAAAATTAAAATGGAAAACAACCATAGGTGTTTTTGGGGGGGGGCAGAGGGGTGCACGGTGCACCCCCCTTGAGCCAAAATTTTGGACCCCCCTAGAAAAAATTCAGGGGGCCCCCTCTCCCCCCAAAGCTCGAGAGCGGCCCGGCCTGACCCCCCCTAGCGAGGCTGACCCCCCTCCCCCCCCTCCCGACCAATTTGGAAGTATATATTTTTTTATTTACTGTCAAAACACGGGTTTTTAGTTAAAAACAGTGTTTAAATACACTTTTTAGGCCTAAATAGCTGTTTTAATACATAAAATTCAATATTAGACCTAAAAACACTTAAATTATTGAGTTAAAAAAATTTTGCTAAAAAATTGGACCCCCCTGACCCCCCCCCCTCCTAAATTGGAAATCTCACACACCGGGTCGAACCCCCCTAAAAAGCCAGGGGGTGCCGGACCCCCCCTGGACCCCCCCCCCCTAAAAAATTTTGGCCTTCCACCCGGGGCCCGGGGGTGGACCCCCCCCCCCGGCCCGACACCCCGAACCCGGAGAGACCAAAACGGACCAAAACGCGGGCCGCAGAGGCAACCAACGGCGAAAACTGGCGAGGGACGTAGCCAACACCCCAACCCAAGTCCGAAGCGAGTTTCATTTTGGGGGGGGCGAGAGTTGGATTAGTACAAAAAAAACGGGGGTTTTCAGGGGGGGGACTACAAAACAAAATTTGGGGGGGGGCGGCCGCACCCCCCCTTAATTTTTGTAAACGTTAAAAAAGCAGGGATAAACGTAGATAAAGCTGTATAATACACTGTTTTTGGCCTAATAACGTATTATCTAATGTTTTTCGTGGTAAAAACATGTTTTTTTAGTTAAAAATACATTAGCACCAATTGGCAGAGCCTGGATTTTACAAAAAAAGGAATTTAGAGACGTTAGTTTCAGACCCCTTGGCTAAACCCACATTGTAACCAAAGCACATGAGCAGCATCTCGGCTCCATGTTTTCTGGGGTACCTACCTATATGAAAAAATCCGAGCCAATGCTATAGGCGGCAGGAAAATTTAGGAGGGAGGAGGTACATAAATCAAACAATATGATTGTTTGTTTTTCTTTCTGTGTAGTACTTATTACTTATAAAAACTATTGTACTAACTTTGAAATAACATTAGCATCGATCAGGCAACATAAATAACGAGGTATATATGTATGTATACTGTAGAAAGTGACCGCTGAGCAAAGCGAAGCGGAACAAATTTTTGGTTTTGGGGGTCCATTGGGGTACTAAAATTATTTTAAAGTTTGGCGCCGAGCGATTAGCGAGGCGCTAGAAAATTTTGAATTTTTAGCCTCTGAAAACCCCCAAATTTTACTATCTGGCGACCATTTCGGGGGGGGGGGGGGGGGGGGCCCCCCCCCCCCCCCACCACTATCCGTGTTTTTCCTCCTGTCTGACCGTTTCGGGGGGGGGGGGGGGGCGGCCGCCCCCCCCGCCCCCCCCTGGCTACGTCCCTGGGTGGACCGGACCCCCCCCCTAGCGGACCCGACCAAAAACACCTATGAAAACAACACTAAATCCTAAGAAGGCAGTAACTTTTATTAGAAGGGAGAGGATAGAAGCAACCACCCGCCCTAAAGTTTTGGGCAGTGTTGGCAGTTTTAGGATTTTTGGGTAGTACAAGCCTCCCGCCCATAGGTGGGGAGCTTCCCGGACCCACGAAATTTGAGGGGGGGGTGTCCCAAAAATTGTTTTTGGAGTATATCTCAAATACCCTATTTTTAGCACACCCCCTTATACATAGATGTTTTTGGTTGGGTCCGCTAGGAGGGAGGGCATCCAAATCCGGGTGGAAGGCCAAAATTTTTTAGGGGGGGTCCAGGGCATACATGGGCAAGTTGGTCCGGAGTGGGGGGGGTTTAAACCCCAAATTAGGGGGGGTTAAAATCCGAGAAACGCAAAATACCCATATCGTTTTTTTTCTGGAGTGCATTTTACCCATATCGTTTTTCGATTTTGAAGGAAAAATAGGTTAAAAAACACTAATTTTAGGTCAAAAAGCCCTTTTTATTGCATTTTTGAGCTTTTTATTGCTTAAAACATTCATTTTGACCTCAAAACTTAAGTTTGGAGGCAGTTAGAAGTCATTTTAAAGACATTTTTTTCTTCATTTTTCCAAAATTGGGGGGGTTAACTTTTTCTCCCCCCCCACTTTTGAGTGGGGGGGTTAAACCCCACTTCTCAGAATTTGGGGGGGGTTAACCCCCCCCCCGTGCCCATGTATGGTCCAGGGCATACATGGGCATGAGGGGAGGTTGGGGGGATTAACCCCCCCAATTTTGAAAAAGGGGGTTTAACTCCCCCACACAGAAGTGGGGGGAGGAGAAAAGGTTTACCCCCCAATTTCGGAAAAATGAAGAAAAAAATGTCTTTAAAAAAAATGAAGAAAAGATCCAGCAACCAGGTTGTACCCATAGGTCCGTTGGGTGCTGCCTGAAGGTCAGCACGGTCCTGGTGGCTCAATGGCATGAGGGGTAGGGTAGAGTGAAGTCTACCCCCCAGCCTTGAAATTTTTGGCCTGCGTAGAAAAAATCCAGGGCCCCAAATTTTCAAATTTTTTACCCCTGATCATACATGGGCACGAGGGGGGGGGGGTTGGGGGGGTTAACCCCCTCAAATTCTGAGAAGGGGAGTTTAACCCCCCCCCCACTCAGAAGTGGGGGGTGGAGAAAAGGTTAACCCCCCCAATTTTGGAAAAATGAAGAAAAAAATATCTTTAAAATGACTTCTAACTGCCTCTAAACTTAAGTTTTGAGGTCAAAATGAATGTTTTAAGCAATAAAAAACTCAAAAATGCAAAAAAAGGACTTTTTGATCTAAAATTAGCGTTTTTTACCTATTTTTCCTTTAAAATCGAAAAACGACATGGTAAAATGCACTCCAAAAAAAACACGGTGTAGGTCGTAAAAAATGCCTCTCTCAGATTTCAACCCTCACCTCCAAATCTGCATTTAATCCCCCTCCCACTCTGGACCAACTTACCCATGTATGGGTTTAACCATACATAGACACAGGGGGATTAACTACCTCCAAATTCTGAGAAGGGGCTTTAACCCCCCTTCAGAAGTGGGAGAAAGAAAAGGTTAACCCCCCCACCAATTTTAGAAAAATGAAGAAAAAATGTCTTAAAATGACTTCTAACTGCCTCCAAGCTTAAGGTTTTAGGTCAAAAAGCATGTTTCAAGCAATAAAAAACTCAAAAATGCAATAAAAAGGGCTTTTTGACCTAAAAATAGTGTTTTTTTACCTATTTTTTCTTCAAAATCGAAAAACAATATGGGTAAAATGCAATGCACTCCAGAAACAAAAACGATATGGGTATTTTTATAGGTGAGAACGGTCCGGTCCGGGAAGCAAAGGGGGAGGGAAGAAGGGAAAATCAAACAAAACATTAAATTTAGCTTGATTTTAAGGTTTTGCTAAGGTTGCTTAGGGAAATCAAGGTTTAAAGTTCACGCACAATAAATGTTATTTGTGAGTTTTATCACGATAATTTACTTGAAAAATAACGGTTTCAAACAATCCATCTTTCCGGTGACCACTTGGGTGGGTTGTTCTTGAAGAATGCCCATAAATGTAAAGGGTTGTGTGGCACTTGTACTTTAAGCTAATATATAATTCTTCAGTTAAAAAATCTAAGACATTAAAATGCAAAAAAGCCCATTTTATTTGATGTTAGTCTATTTCATTAGTTGACCATGTATTGATTTGACTAAGGACTTTTTGATAAGGGGAAGTGCGACTCATGCAGACCTGTGCACTGCCTCCCCGGGGTTTTATTGGGGGGCAATTCCAAAAGGGGGTGGCACGGGGGGCAACTTTTTTGAAACAGGGGGCAATAAAACAGGGGGCAAGCAGGGGGGAAAGAAAAAAAAGAGAAAAAAGGATAAAAAAAGAAAAAAAAGGGAAAAGGAAAAAAGGGACAAAAAACGAAAATAAGGTAAATATAGGTTTAAAATGGCTTAAAATACATTGAAATAGGCTAAAAACTTCAAAAATTCGCGATGGCGTCATTAAAGGTCAAAAATGGCGTAATAATTTTAGGGTACTTTTTCATTTTTTGGCGGGGCAATAAAACGGGGGGGGGGTGCATTTCCAGACCGCGCACAGGTCTTCTCATGCATCAGCAAGGTTCTGTTGCACAAATGTATTAAAGCAATGTATATTTTTTTAGTTAATGAGACAAAAAGCTGAAAATAATAGTAATTGACATTGACATGGGAAAAAATCTGGCATTTACTGGATCTGAAAAAAATCCTACCAGATAGAATAGGATTGGATATCATCAGGTTGGGTCCTAGACACTTTTCTATTTACTAGTTTATTTCTTGGTTCAAATGAATCAATTCCAAGATTTATGTGAGGACCCCAAGTAGAAGCAAAAATAACCAGTCATTGAAAAATTTAGACAGTCGAATTTGTTGAAAAATTTGGCCAATACAGAAATTGAATCTGTAACCTCCAAAGTCGACTCTGGTGTGCTATCAATTACACCATAGGCCGGACAATGAAATTGAAAAAATAATCGCCTTTTATTAACGCTTGCACTTTGAGTTTTCACAAAAGTGTGACACATAGTGTCACACCTTCCCACCAAGAGAAGAGCTGCTCTCAGTTTCTTTGATTCAATCCGCACACCTCCACCAGTCCCAACAAGCCCATCTATCTTTCGTAAAATGGGGTGTACACTGATACACATACCCAGAGGTGCGTATCATTGGCCACCAAATATGTGACGACCTAAAGTAGAAGCGAAAATAACCCGCTAAAAAATTTAGACAGCCAAATTTATTGAAAAATTTTGCCGATACAGGAATTGGACCCGTAACCCCAGGTACTTTGTGGCTATCCATTACACCATCATAGCCGACAAAAATGGTCCTTTTTTCGCTTGCCTTTGGTTTTCCCCTAGGACACTTCCCCTTTCTATTTACTAGTTTATTTCTTGGTTCAAATAAATCAATTCCAAGATTATGTGACGACCCAAAGTAGAAGCAAAAATAACCAGGCGTTGAAAAATTTAGAGAGCCAAATTTATTGAAAAATTCGGCCAATGCAGAAATTGAACCCATAACCTCCAAAGTCAACTCTGGCGTGCTATCCATTACACCATAGGCCGGACAATAAAATTAGAAAAATAATCGCCCTTTATTAACGCTTGCACTTTAAGTTTTCACAGAAGTGTGATACATAGTGTCACACCTTCCCACCAAGAGAAGAGCTGCTCCAAGCCTTTTGATTCAAACCGCAGCACACCTCCACCAGCCCCCAACAAACCCGTCTATCTTCCGTAAAACAGGGGGTACACTGGTACACATACCCGGAGGTGCACATCATTGGCCACCAAATATGTGACGACCCAAAGTAGAAGCGAAAATAACCCGCTGAAAAATTTAGACAGCCAAATTTATTGAAAAATTTTGCCGATACAGGAATTAAACCCATAACCTCCAAAGTCGACTCTGGTGTGCTATCCATTACACCATCATAGGCCGGACAACGAAAGGGAAAAGATGATCACCTTTTATTAACGCTTGCACTTTGAGTTTTCACGGAAGTGTGACACATAGTGTCACACCTTCCCACCAAGAGAAGAGCTGCTCTAAGCCTCTTTAATTCAATCCGCACACCTCCACCAGCCCCAACCAACCCGTCTATTTTCCGAAAGGGGGATGCACACATCCCGGAGGCAGACCGGCACGGCGAAGCCCCCCCGCCTCGAGCCCCCCCCCCCGTTGCCCCCCCCCCGCCAAAAAAAACAAAACGCAACACGCTCACCAATTTCAGTTTAGGGCCTCAGTACACTGCCCCCCCCCCCGTACACATACCTGGAGGTGTGTATCATTGGCCACCAAATATGTGACAACCCAAAGTAGAAGCCAAAATAACCAAGCGCTGAAAAATTTAGACAGCCAAATTTATTGAAAAATTTATTAAAAAATTGAAAAATACAGGAATTAAACCTGTAACCTTCAAAGTCGACTCTGGTGTTCTATCCATTACACCATAGGCCGGACAATGAAAGGGAAAAGATGATCGCCTTTTATTAACGCTTGCACTTTGAGTTTTCACGGAAGAGACACAATGCAGACCTGTGCACTGCCCCCATGGGGTTTAAACAGGGGGGTAACTTTTTTGAAACGGGGGGGGCAATAAAACGGGGGGTGCAAGCAGGGGGGAAAGAAAAAAAAGAGAAAAAAGAAAAAGAGAAAAAAAAGAAGGGAAAAGAGAAAAAAAGGACAAAAAAAGCGAAAATAAGGTAAAAATAGGTCTGAAATGGCTTAAATTACATTGAAATAGGCTAAAAATTTCAAAAAAATTGCGATGATGGCGTCATCATAGGTCAAAAACGGGATCATAATTTTAGGGCACTTTTTCATTTTTGGTGGGAGGGGGGCAATAAAACGGGGGGGGCAAATCCTCCAATAAAACGAGGGCATTTTCAGACCGTGCACAGTGTGTTACAATTATCTACCAGGCATTACAGGGACAAAGCGTACACCACGCGATTATTTGCTAAATTTTGATACATTATGGATCACATCCACATGTAATTGTGTTTCAAATAGTTTTTACGGTATGATTCCCATAGCGTCCCGAAATTCGATTTGACCTATTCTAAAGTAAAATACACTTATAAAACATCTTTGTACACTAAATTGGACACGCAGATTTCGTTTTTATGGTTATTTAAAAGTCACATGGACCACTAAAAACATGGACACTTAAATTTATTTGGCTATAAACGCAGATATAAACTCAGTTTTTTACCGATTTATTATTTCTAAGCCTAAGCAAAACCTAAAAAAAAACAAAAAAATAAAAAAATAATTGGTTTGGTACAAGTTCCATACGTGTACCAAAATTCGAGTTGACCGATCTAACTGTAAATACTATTTGTAAAACATTTTTATAGCCTAAATAGAACACGGAGACCTCATTTTTGTGGTTATTATTGAAATTAAGCTATTGGTAAAAAGTTATGAGCCAATTTATACCCGAAAAATGGCCTTTATCAGCAAGTGCAATTTATGATGTTAAGAAAAAAATTTGTAAACCAAGAAACTAAATTAAAAACATGTTTTAACAATGCTAAAAGTCTGAAAAACTCAAAAATATTTTTAAAAAAAAATTTGAAAGTCACATGGACCACCAAAAACATGGACAAAAAAATTTGTTTGACTTTAAACGCTAATTTAAACTTAGTTTTTCACCGATTTATTGTTCCTAAGCCTAAGCAAAACCTAAAAATTAAACAAAATTATAATATAATTGATTTTTTATTAAAATAAGTTGTTTTTCAAAAATGTTAATTTTTTCACAACTAAAATTTGGTGGGTATTTGAACGGTTACTATAAAAAATTGGTAGTTACCATGAAAAAAATAAAAGTATATTTGTAACTGCTAGACACTTGGTAATACTAAAAAAATAATATTAATTTGATTAGAGGCTTAATAAAAAAATTTTCTTAATAACATAAATTGTACATGCCAAAAAAGGGCAATTTTTGGGTACAAATTGGCTCATAACTTTTTTTAGAAGCTCAAATTCAAAAAATAACCACAAAAACGAGGTCCACGTGTTCGATTTATGCTATAAAAATGTTTTACAATTTGTAATTACTTTTGAATCGGTCAAATCGAATTTTGGTACACGTATGGAACTTGTACCAATTGATTTTATTAAAATAAGTTATTTTTCAAAAATGCGAATTTTTTTAGAACTAAATTTTGGTGGGTATGTGAAGGGGTTTGGAATTCTGCGGACAATCTGCGGAAATTTTGCGGACATTTTGCGGATTCCCGAATTAGTATCAAAACACACAAAAATGCGATTTTTGCCGTAAATACATAGATTTGACAAATATATTGACACATCGTTCGAATCGCCTGGAATTTTAAAATCTTTTGATGATAATAAAAAATTACAAAACATATTAAATAATTCAAATTTTACGAAAAAAATATTTTGCATATAACCATGGAGATCTTTTAGGTTTTTACATCAATGATACAGGTTATTGATGTAAAATTCGGCTGACTCGGTTTTTTCCACTTTTTTACTTGACTTTATTTTAAGGTTAAGCTTACGCGTTACTAAGCTTAACCAAAGCCTAATAAACAACCTAAACTTTCTTCGCGCAGTTAATTGTTAAAGTTTAGATTGTTTTTAAGGCTTTGATTAGACTTAAGAACGCGGGGTATTTTGGGCTTTCCTCCCACCAGTTGCACTGAAATAGGCGCATTTTTCTTGTTTTTTTTTTTGTCTTCACATTTTCTTTTGAAAAAATTAATTATTGCACAACTACCTAAACTGATAGTCTTATTCAGTACAAATTTTAATGTATTAACAGCGATTTTGCTTTAAAATAACCATTGAAGGAAAAGAAAAAAAACACCAAAACCTAAACCATTTCAGCCATTTGTTATGCAAATCCCTTTACTTCAGATATCCCCAAGCACCTATGCAAATATGTATTGGAAACTGAAGGTCGAACCAGAGGTTGAATGAAATCAAAAATACCTTTTTGTGGAAGAAATCCTATTTCCTGAAAGGTGAAGTTAATAAATAACATGGAAAAACAACAAAGCTTAAATTCTGATCACTTTTTATCAATTAAAACTCAAAACTAACCTAGAGCTTATGGTTATTGTATTATTTCAACCTCTGTGGCAATGGCGCAAAACGCATTTTAATTTCTTTTTTTATGATTTTTAATTTTGGTATAAAATTAATGTATTTGGTACTCAAAAGAAAATACCGATTCATATAGAAATTTTGAAGCTTTATAATTTTTTATAATTTTAAGGCAATATAATGACAAACTTGTTAAAAAGAATACAAAACTTTTTTTTCAACCTCTGAAAAAATGTGTTGCAACGCCGCGACAAGAGTTTTTATTTAATTTTTTTTACAATTTTCAACCTCTAGCTCGACCTCTGACATTATCATCATTTTTTTTGTATTTTAACTGTAAGAAAAATACAAATACATAATAACCAAACTAAAAATCTAATTGAATCTTGAAAGAAAGTTTTGTTTTCAACCTCTGAAATAAATTGTCACAATAATTAACTCGGTTTTACTCAAGTTTTTTTACTCGACTTTTTTTAAGGTTAAGCTTACGCGTTACTAAGTCTAAACAAAGCCTAAAAAACAACTTAAACTTTCTTCGCGAAGCTATTTGTTAAAGTTTAGGTTGTTTTGAAGGCTTCGCTTAGGCTTAGGAACGCATAGGCTTAACCTTAAAAAAATTCCAGTAAAACTGAGTTGGCCTGAGCAAGAAAATTGTAAAAAAATAAAATGGAAACTCTTGTTGCGGCGTTGCAACACATTTTTTCCATGATTTTTTTTCAGAGGTTGAAAAAAAGTTTCAGCTTTGTATTCTTAACAAGTTTGTCATTATATTGCCTCAAAATTATAAAAAATTATACAGCTGCAAAATTTCTATACGAATTTGTACTTAAATTAATTTTATACCAAAATTAAAAATCATAAAAAAGAAATTAAAATGCGTCTTACGCCGTTGCTACAGAGGTTGAAGCAGAGATTGAAAAATACAATAACCATAAGCTCTGGGATAGTTTTGAGTTTTAATTAATAAAAAGTGATCAGAATTTAAGCTTTGTTTTTTTTTCTATATTATATATTAATTTCACTTTTCTGGAAAAACAAAGGGGGGGGAGGGGGGGCACCCCCAAGCCCCCCCCCTCCCCCCCCCCCCCCCCCCAAAAAACAACCACACCCCACCCCCCACCCCCAACCCCACCCCCCCCCCCCCCCCTATACGATTTCTCCCACAAAAACGTATTTCCGATTTCAACCTCTGGTTTCCAATACATTATGCAAATTGTTTTTCTAAAAAAATTAGCTAGGTACTTCAATTTTAACAATTGGTAAATGCCATAAAAAATCTAAAACTATAGGCGAATCAAATGATGTGTCGATTATATCATATGTAAAAAAATTTGTAAATATTGATAAAATCGCATTTTTGTGTGTTTTGATACCAATTTGGGAATCTGCAAAATGTCCGCAGATTGTCCGCAGAATTCCAAATCCTGTATGTGAATTGGTAGCTACCATAAAAAAATAAAACTATATTTATAACTGCCAGACACTTGGTAATCCAAAAAGAATAATATTAATTTGATTAAAGGCTTAATAAAAAAAATTTCCTAAATAACATAAATTATACATTTTAAAAAAGGTCATTTTTGGGTATAAATCGGCTCATAACTCTTAATAAAACGTTCAAATCTAAAAAACAACCACAAAAATCAAGTCAACGGGTTTGATTTAGGGTATAAAGATGTTTTATAAGTGTATTTTTATTAGGGTCGGTCAAATTGAATTTTAGGATGCGTGGCGTATGGAAATCCTACCAACCAATACAAGTTCCATATGTGCAACAAAATTCGATTTGACCAATATAAAAGTAAATACAAGTTGAAAAACATTTTAATAGCTTAAATAGACCACGTAGACCTTATTTTTGTGGTTATTTTTAAGATTTGAGCTAGTGGTAAAAAGTTATGAGCCAATTTGGTACAAGTACTAAACGTGTACCAAAAATCAGTTTGAGAATGCCACCAACCAAACATAAATAAAAAACATGTTTCTAGGTGAATTCTGATTTTGCGATCTTAATTTTGGACATTAAAAAGTGATTAAACTACCATTTAAAAACAAAAATGGTGTTTTATAGCCAAAATGGTTTTTACCCACTTACTTTAAAGAGCATCCACTGCAACATGCCGAGAGACACAAAGGATGATCGAATTGCCAGACTGGAGGCGGAGAATGCGGACCTCCAGAAAAGGCTGACGGATTTAGAGAAGAGATTTGCCGGGATGAAGGAAGAGCGAGCTCCTGGTGTCAATACTGACTTAGTGGCATCCATCTGTGAAAAGGTGTTGAATCGTCTACTGCCGATGATTGACAGTTATTTTAAGCGCATGGAGGTGCAAAGAGAACATGAGTCAATGCTGGTCGTATCTGGCCTACCTGAGAGCGATTCCTATGGAGGGGAGAAAGGGAACCTGACCGATTAAACACCTACTCTTGTGGGAGTTGGGGTGAGGGTGATGCCTCTTTTTTTTTTTTTTTTTGTATCGGAAGAGCTGGTGACCGGCCCAGGCTCCTAAAAATTAGGTTCGTCAACAAATATATCAGAAATAGAGTTGTACGTTCAGGAGGACGACTAAGAGGGGTCACTAAATTTGATAAAGTTTATGTAAGACCGTCACTGAATGAGGAACAGCGAGTCTGTCAAAAGGAATTGCTTGGCAAACTTAGGGAGCTTAGAGAGCAGAACAAAAAGGTTTCGCTTCGGTATTCTGCTGATGGTGATCCCTTTTTGTTTGACATCAAAGGGGGGACACCCCCCCCCAAAAAAAAACCCCCCCCAAAAAAAAAAAAAAACCCCAAAAAAAAAAAAACCAAACAAAAAACCAACCAAACAAAAAAACCCAAAAAAAAACCCCACCCCCCCCCCCCCCCCCCCTCTCAAGGCTCCCCTAAATGTTTCAAAATAGGAAATTATGCGACTTAATTATCACTGTAGTAAATTAAAGCTTATACCTAGTATAAAAATTTTGTGTATGAATGCAAGAAGCCTTGTTAACTCCTTAGACGAGCTTGATGTTCTGATTTCAGGTGGTGATTCTAACTATAGTATTGTTGACATATGCTTTATTTGTGAAACATGGCTCACTGAAACAACTACTAATGAAATGATCACAAAAAATAGAGAATTTAATGTTTATCGAAGGGATCGACAGCAGCGACGAGGAGGTGGAGTAGTCCTATTAATTAAAAATATTTTTAGAGTAGTTGAAGTTGAAATGGAGGAAAAGTACAATGCAATAGAACTAGTAGCGGTTGACATTATTCTACAAAAGTCATCTAAACTGAGATTCATTGGTATTTACAGAGAACCTAGTACTAGCAAAGAAAAAGACAATCTAATATTTGAGCTAATCAGGAACTTGACAGAAAACTTTGTAGGAACCATTGTTTTTACTGGAGATTTCAATCTGCCAGGGGTAGATTGGTCTTCAAATAAAATAACTTCAAACACGCAAAATGAAAATAATTGGTTTGAGTTTCTTATTGAGCTAGGTATGTATCAGCTTGTTTCACAACCAACTCGTGGGAATAATTATCTGGATCTTTTGTTCACAAACGATAGAGAAATTTTCAATAATGTCACTGTTGCGCCCAGTTTTTCACAATCAGATCATGACACTATTTTATCTGAAATTAATCTTAAAATATTTGACAGTCCTAAAAATAAGATTCAAAACTACATACCTGATTTTTTAAAAGCAGATTATGATATGCTAAGTTTATACTTATCTACAATCAACTGGAAAATTTTATTTGAGGAATGTGGCACAGTAGAAAATGCTTGGCAGAGATTCAAGGATATTTTGTTGTTAGGAATCAATAGACATGTCCCTGGAAAAAAATTATTTACAAACAAAAAAAAATTGTACAATATCCAATACATATAAGAAAACTACAAAATCAAAAGAAAAAACTTTGGCATAAGCGTAATATTGATGAAAAATCAAGATCAGAGTACAAAAAAATTTGCAAAGTATACAAAAATAAAGTTAGAGATTTTAACACTAATAAAGAAACAAAAATTTTAAATTCTGGGGGTTTAAACAATTTTTATAAATTTGTTAATAGTAAAATCAAAACAAAACAAACTATCCCACCAATTAAAAGAGACAATGGGACATTTGTAACTGAAGACTTTGAAAAAGTTGAACTTTTTGGAAATTATTTTGCTTCTGTTTTTACTGATGATGATAATACTTTGCCAAATTTTAATCCACCAAATATTGGAAAGTTGGACAACATGGTATTTACCACAAAAAAGGTATTTAAGGCCCTTAAAAAGCTCCCAAACAAATTGTCTCGAACACCTGACTGTTTTCCAGCTTACTTTTTAAAACGCTTGGCTAAAGTTATTGCTGAACCTTTGGCAATAATCTTTCAGATGTCTTTTGATTTTGGAGAATTACCACTTGATTGGAAAATAGCTTTATTAAACTTACTGTTTAAAAAAGGCACCAAAAGCCTAAAAGAAAATTATCGTCCAATTTCACTTACATCTTTTTCTTGTAAACTAATGGAACAGCTTGTCAAAGAAGAACTTCTTGTCTTTTTCCATATCATTTTGTCAAGGTTTCAACATGGTTTTAAGGCAAAAAGTTCTACAATAACACAGCTGTTGGAAACTTTTAATGAGTGGACGCAGGCACTAAAAGATAAATTTCTAATTGATGTCATTTATTTGGATTTTGCCAGGGCCTTTGACACCGTGTCACATCAAAAATTGTTATATAAGCTAGAAAAATATGGTGTTTCTGGTAAATTTTTAAAATGGATAAAAGAATTTTTAGTTGGGCGGGAAATTAAAGTTGTAATTAATAACTCAGTATCCAAATCATTTCCTGTAAAAAGTTCAGTTCCTCAGGGTTCTGTTTTAGGTCCATTTTTATTTTTGGTATACATTAATGATATTGTTGATTGTGTTAAGTTCTCACAAATTAGACTCTTTGCAGATGATATAAAGTTGTTTGTAAAATCTTCATCTAAAGATTACCACATTCAAACCTTGAGACTTCAGCAAGATTTACATAACATAGAACACACAGCTGGTCACAAAACTGGCAATTGCAGTTATCCAATCAGAAATGTGAAGTTCTTCATATTCGAAATCATAGCAAAGAGTTAATTTGTAAATATAAGCTTGGTAATAACCTACTTGCAACTACAGAATTGGTGCGTGACCTAAAAAAAAGAAAAAGGAAAGAAAAGAAAGAGAGCCCCCGGGTTGTTACCTGTTGGTTATGAACATAGACTGAATTACCTAGGTTTAGAAAGATTAAAAGATCGAAGAACGAATACGATTCCTGTGATTATAAAATTATACATTGCTTAAACAATTTGCAAGCCAATGATTTTTTTAGCGTTGCAGCCCACCCGTGGTCATCCATTTAAATTGACAATCAAAAAGTAAGAATAATGCAAGGAAATTTTCTTTTGCGAAATCGGTCGTTATTCGGAACAATATCTACCATATCAAGTAACTGTCGATTCTTTGGATGCATTGCAAGAAAAGTTTTAAAACTGATCTAAATAAGCGCTCTTTTTGAGCCTTTAAAGTCATATCAGATAGATATGTCTTTGTGTTTAAACTGCATCAATTTAGAACGAAGCATTATATAACCTTAAATCTATTCTATTAAGGCTCAAAATTGTTAAATTTCATGTTTTGATATTTTATTAATAGGTGTGTGATGTTAACTTTCAGCTCATTGCGCATTTTCGGTCCGGTTAATTTCGGCCACCTTAAAATTTGGGTAAAAGAAAATCCAATTTTTTGCTGTTTTCAAATATCATCATACTATCGTATTTATAAAGAATTATTTTCTCGTTTGACTTTTTTTGACGTTTTTTAAGCCAAAAAAAATTCAACAAAAAATATATGTTATTAAAACTTGTTTTTTAAGGTTTTGACATAATTATATTAAGTCTTGCTAATAACTATTAAAGTTTGCAAACGGGAAAAAATTAAGTCATATGTAGCAAGAACAATACCTAAGGATAATTTTGCAACCTTTAAAAATTTTTATTGTTCGTTTTGGCAATAGTTATTGCCAGTTTTTTCTAGGTGGCCGAAGTTAATTGCTCGCGCCTTAATTTCGGCTACTATAAAAAAAACTTTAAACTTCCACTGATCTTTAAGTGTAACAGAAATTTTAAAATTTTGCACTGGAATAACAAAACTAGCTATCGTTTGATTTTTAGACCAAATCTTGGGTCGATTGAAAAAACCAGAAAAAACTTATCCAAAAAAAAGGTGGCCGAAATTAAGTCAGTTATCCTACTCTTATTTAAATTATAATTTGCTCATTAAGTTTTGTTTGTTATATTAATCAAAAGTATCAAAAGTATAGGTTTATGTTTGTTTTAAAAAAATAAACTAAAGTAGCAGATGTATATGAAATTTAGAAATAACGTTCGATTGGCATTTGTTTACAAGGTAGTATTAATAAAAATACAATGTTTAACCTTTTATGAATGGCCCCACATTTGTTTGCTGTGATCAGAAAAGCATAATAGATTGTACAATTTTCCGAGTCTTTAGGGTATTGTGGTGATGGAACTCAGGCGCTAAGTACCTTGTGTGTTATGGACGCCCAATGTCCTACTGGTTTCTATTGTCCTTCAAATGTAGGTGCATGCTGTCGTCAGTTGATTAGTAAGTTTAGAATTTTAGTAACTGTTTTTTTTTAATTTACAGAGTGCATTTAAAACTCCAACGAATTTTTAATTAAAATTAACCACAGCTTGTATATTATTAATCATTTTGACACTTTGAACAAATAACAACGTTAAAAATAACTTACTAAATGACTTAAAACTTTAAAGTTGTACATTTTATTGTTACAACTTTTTTATCTTGATTTAGGATTTGTTTTTAGGGTTCTAGAATTTAATTTCTAAAATATTTTAGTTGCTTAGTTTATATAGTTTTTTAGAAAAGCTTGAACCTTCGATAAAATTACAAACATAAATTTCAAAATTTTTTTTAAAAAATTTAAAATTTGTTAAAAAATATCCACAATGCTAGTTAAAAAATCGTATGAACGCTTTTAGGAAAACCAAAAGTCTATGGGCAAAAAACGTCATTTTTCAAACATTTACTTGGGTTTTAAATTTTATATTTTTGTTTTTAAGAATTTGAACTATTCATGAGCAAGATTTTAAATGATATGACTTCAAGTTTTACTCCAACTTGAAGTTTATTCAAGTTTTCAATTTAATTATGTTTTCCGTTTCTATCGAAAAAAATAAACTATGTTTTAGTTAGTTTGTTCTTGAATTGAAACTAACAATTATTAACAAAAAAAATTTTTAGTGTAATGTTTAATCAATATTGTTGATAATTTTTAAGTGAATGAGTAATAATCAAAAGTGAAAATTTTTTATTGTACTCTATAAAAAATCAAAATAACAAATTTGACTTGTAATTGTTAACGTATAGGAAACTGCCCTAACAACTCTCCATCATTAATGACAACCTGCAGAAACAACTTTGAATGTCCGGCCGGATTTTATTGTCCAGTTACTACTGGGGCGTGCTGCAGAATGCCTATAAGTAGGACTAATTGTTTATGCTTTGATTTTTTTTTTATTTTCACTTTTTATTCCTAATTTTGCAAAAACCACTTTTGCTATTAATTTATAATTACAAAATAATATCAAAAAATATAAGTAAATCTAAAAGAGCTAAAAAATTATCAAATCTACAATAAACTTTCCGTTATTAAAATGACGAATAAATGTTGTAAAAATCTTCAATATAAACGCATAACTCCACAATTGCATTTTTAATTAATCAAAATTATTTTTATAAATATATGATTTACTTGGTAAGAAAATTAGCAATGCATTTTGCACAAATTTTGTTTAAACTGTTAATATATTTGCACAAATGTTGTTTAAACTGTTAATATATTTAAATTTTAATATTAGTTTTTTTTAATGAGTATTGTTATATTAGCATATATATAACTAAAAACCTTACGCTTGATTTTTTAAATGGTTTTAAACAGGAAAACATGATTGTATCAGCACTGTTTTTGCCCCATTTTTGCACGTTTTCATATAAAATATGTAACTTTCAGAACAATAGCTAACATTGTTTAATGTGTCTCGAAAATTTAGTGTAAACTGAAGCAGGTGTTTTAATTAAATAAAAAACAAGTACACTGCTACTTGCATTAAAAGATTTTCATAAAATATCTTGTTCTGTTTTCAAGTGGCTTATTTTTAAGTTTTCAAACTCTAACCCGTAGTTTAACCATATAAGAAACATAGACATTAGTTTTTAAAACCTAAGAGCATGATTTAGAGAAGCAGAAAAAGTTTAGGCTCAATGGACAGCTATTCTTTTTGTTAAGAAAATTTCTCTTTATATTATACTGGAGTTTAGTTATTGAAAAATAGAGTCAACCCCAAGAACGTAACCCCATCCAAAATTTCACTATTTATCCCGCAAAACTAAAAAATGTTGTCAAATTTGTCACGCCAAAGTTCAGTTGTAGATACTGAAGGTCCTAGGGTCTGGCACAAAAACGTTCTAAAAAAATTGTAGCTCGTACAAAAAAAGTCCTTGCACAAAAAAGTTTAAAAAATAAAAATAATTTAAAAAAGTAAAAAAAAATCCTGCAATCCGCTGAGATTGGCAAAAAAGAATACTGCCAAAAACGAATTTCTTATAGCTGATTATTTTTTTGCGTGGTCATGGATCATTCTAACTAATAAAATATAAGTCAGCTTTCGTTTACAATAAAGAAGTGTTTTTGAAATTTTTAAATTAAAGGTTTTGATTTAGAAAACGCCATTTTTGGCTTGTTCAGTCCTATGTATGCAATGCTCTCATGTACTGTGTACTGAGTTTTTAAATTTACTGCTAGCATAACTTAAGGAACTCTCTTTGCTAGGACCATGTTCTGATGGCACTCTTCCACAAATTCCTTGCTCAACTGATATTGATTGTCCTGTTTCTACCTATTGCATTTACGATTTGGGTGCATGCTGCTCTGATCCAAATACTATTTATCCCAAAAGACTTCGAATGCCATACACAAGTCAAAAAGTACCAAGAATATAACCTATAATTAAAATTTATCGAACATATTTATTCTAATAATAAATATAATATTTTACAGTAGTTGTTTACAAAAGAATGTGAGGTTCACATTTTAAATATTTAATAAAAAATTTTTACTAAAAATTTTGAGAGTCAAATCAAGACGAAAAAATTAGCATCTGAAAATTTTTGTATAGCAAAACCCGGCTATTATGGGCGCTTTTAAAAATTTTACTTCAATCATTCACTGAAAAACTTAAAAACTTTAAAAAAAACCTTTTGAGTTTACGCTTAAAAACCTTTTGAAAAAAATTTGTGTTTATTTTTTTAAAAGATTATCTCTGCTGAACTTATATTTACAAATAATTAACAGTGATTGTCTAACATTAACTTTCACCTTAATATCTAGAGGAAAACCGTCAGAAAAATTATGTGATATGTATTTTTGTTGTATTTTGTTGTATTTTCTATTTTTTTGTATTTTCTAATTTTCTAATTCCTACCTGCCTCCAATCTTCCGGAAACAGGTCCAAAAGCCTTCTGACCGTGTTAAGTTAAAAGTTTTGTTTTCAACTAGTAACAATTATAGAGAATACACCAAATTTTAACTAAAAGATTTTAGCTCTGATTTTAATTAAAATCTAATACTATTATCTTTAATTCAATCTTTACAAGTTAATTTTGGAAAATTTTTTGTGATTTATTATTTTTTAAGATTTAGATTCTAAACTTATTTGTAATATAAGCTTTTAACAAAGCAGTTGTTTTTACGCATTTAAATTTTTTTACAAGTTAAAAAGTTTAAAAAATTTAATTAAAATTTAAATCATTAAAAAAATAGTATTTGAAAATTTTTTTGGTACTTTTGGTTGCACAAAATATAGGTTTTTCTTCTAATCACACTTGTCCAGGTGGTGTTTTACCTTTAATGCTCTGTTCTTCACTGAATTTATGCCCAGGTGGTTACTATTGTGACCCAGAATCGTCAATTTGTTGTGAAAAACCCGATCAAATGTCGATTCCAGTTTGTAAGTTTGTCGGTTTTTTCTATGCCTGTTTTTTAAAGCTAAATTTGCAACATTTCTGAACATTGCAACATTAAACACTATTAATAATTTAAATCTAAAATGTTTTGTTATTGAGAATCTTTAAAACAGAGATGAGTAATCAATTTATTAGTATGATGGACAATCCATTCATTAACAAACACAAACTTACATACACACACAAACACAGACTCACACACACCTAGTAAACGGACATTTACATTCACATCTCAAATAAATAGACGTGCACATTACACACTGTCGCTGTAACATGTTTTACTATGGAGAATCACGACAGTTAATTCAATGTACATAAAGGTCTTAAAAAGATTTAAAAATAATTTGTATATGACTTTCGTTAACAAAAAAAAACAAGATCATAATACATGAAAATGACAATTAAACATAAAACATTTATTTTAAAATAAACAGCTGGTTGTAAATATTTAGTTTTTTTTTATTTTTTCCGGTCTGATACAAATTATTTTCAATTCTTCTCGAGACCTTTGTGTACATTGAATTAACTGTCGTGATTCTCTATAAAAGGTAATTTACAGAGTCAAACATGTCTTTATTTAAATGACTTATTGTGAAAACCTATATCTTCAGCGATTTTAATGACTTTTTACTTGGAAGATTGTCAAATGGGCATAAAAAATAAATTAAAATAATCTTGAAGAGATCGGGAAGCTTCTACTTTGTTTTGATTGTTAAGATTGATGCAGTTTTTATTGAGATATTACGTTTGCTTTAAAAAATCCTGTTAATTTTTGCAAAAATACGAAGTTTAGGAATAGATTTGTCGCGGGACAGTTAACCAGGTTTTATGACTTGTAAGTAAATCGGTAGGGCGTTGACTTCATGTACAGTTTTACGTGTTTGAGCACCTGTATTTATTTTCGGTTCTTTTATCAAATAAACATAAAAATTATGAATTTTTAGCTGGATTTTTTTTTACAAAAATATCCGTTTTGATGGTTGGTATTTTAAAACTAATAATTTTATATTCAACGCTTTTAAAAATTTACTTTTTTTTCTATTTGACGCTTTACAGTTTATTTTTTAAATAGTTAAGATATATTTCATCCTATCCCTGTTCAAACAGCCTTGATTTTTAATACGCAATTAAAAATCAAGGCGGCTATTTCTAACGTTTATAAAAATGATAAGATTTGTTACTTTTTTATAGGGATAAAAACGAAAGTTGTTTAAAATTTTTTAAATAACTTCATTTGTTTATTTTTATATTATATATTATATTGTATTTTTATATAATATTAGCAAAAATATATAATAAAGGAAAAATCAGACACTTAGTACAAATTGCTTGAGAAAAAGATCCCATTTAGGACCTGGTTCCATTTAAATAGAATCCCATTTAAATGGGACTTATTTAATTTGGATCCTGTTTAAATGGGACCGAAAGTCGAAAGTCCTATTTAAATGGGATGAGGTCCCATTTAAATGGGACCTTTGTTTTCAAGCAGTTTGTTCCAATTGTCTCATTTTTCCTCTATTACATCTGTTTGATATTAGTCAGAGAATCTATGTTTAAAAAATTGTTAAGAATGCTTTATTAAATCATTTTTTTAAAATGTGAAAATATAAAAGTGAAAATAATACATCATAAAGTGGACCGTTTTTTGCCCAAAAATACGTTTTTGGTGTTAAATGATCCGCTTAAATCAGGGTGAAGCTTGCGCGACATTTTCCTATACTTAGTGTTTCTGGCAAAAAAATCACAGGTTTTTTGTACGGCAAACCAATACCTCAACAATTACGAAATCAATTTTAACAATCATAATATGAAAGAAAGTTGAAGGCTGCCCCTTTTTTTAAGTGCATTATTTAAAACTGAAAATTTTTTACTCATTGAGCGGTCTTTTTATTACTAAATCCTCAAAAAGACGCCATTTTTTGGGGATCATATCTCTTAAAGCGCTGAAAATGTTTTGACGAAAATGTTCTTATAGGATTTTAGGGCAGGGATAAAGTTTTTACAAAAAATTATCCAAATCGAAGAAAATAAAATTGAATCTTTCCGCAGTTTAATTAAAATGAAATATTGTATATTATACATCAAAAAATTTTACAATTCAATTTCAATTCAAAAAACATAAAATTAGTGCTAAAAAACCAAGCCGTATAGATCAGTTGACTTAAATTCAGCCAGCCTTAAATTTGACATGCGCAAAGTGGTGTAAGTAACTGTGTACGTCTAGATTAATCTTCATGTACTGATCTTGATGTATTTAGCTGAATCATATAATTTTGGGTGTGAAGAAATTTTCAGTGGCCAAAATTAAAACTGGCTGCAATTAAATCAGTTGCACTGACTCAAATTTTTTAAAATGACCTTCAAAAACTATAAAACGCTTTAATCATGATTTAAGTATTTTGTATCTACGGTCAGGGGTGAGCGAAAAACCCGAACTATGACAGAACAAAACGGCCTTAACATTCTTTC
Source organism: Microlaimidae sp. YZB2_3 (assembly GCA_030248175.1). Classification (NCBI taxonomy): domain Eukaryota; kingdom Metazoa; phylum Nematoda; class Chromadorea; order Desmodorida; family Microlaimidae; species Microlaimidae sp. YZB2_3. The sequence continues at coordinate 47,117 of JASAMX010000189.1, forward strand.
GGACCTGTCCATCAAAATTCTGGTCTGGCCTCTTCCTTGTTTTTTTAATTTAAACTTTTGTTTCTACTTGTAACAGCTGTCTAATCTCCATTTTCTGCTTAAAATTTTTGGTTTTAAACAACGAACAACAAAAATATATCTTTAGCCTTTTTTAATTTATTTAAGTTTTGACTCTATTCTATAGTTTACTATTATCAAGTCTGCTTGCGGTTTGTACATCTAACAAAAGTTGCAAATATTTCTTTTGAAATTTAGCTCATTGTCCAGACGGGAGATCTCCGTTACATCGAACAACATGCAGCACAAACAAAGATTGTCCTTTTGACTCCTTCTGCTTTCATGGAATCAATAAGTGCTGTCAACATTCACCCAGTGCGCCTGCTTTTTTATATGTGCACTAACGTTCTTTTAACTAATAATTAACTTAAATTTAGTTATATCGATAATATAATAATCCATGTTTGTAAATGTTTAAATAAACCAACTAGTTTATCAAATGTAGGCCAGTTAGTTTGACTTTAAAAACAAAGCACAAAACAAAATTTTGATTCAAATGTTTAGATCCATGACATTTCAGATTAAAATAAAGCAAAGCGACATTTTAAAAAGTGTTTTATATGAATTAATTTTATACTTAAGTTTAGAGTGTTTAAAATTAGTTTGACGTTTCTGCCATATGTATATATTTAAAAAATAGAATGTTTAATGTTTAAAAATTAAAAAAAATAATATGCAAAAATTACTGATTATTATGAAAATACAAAAAAGAAAAAAAAGGCTGAAATTTGTATTAAATTTTAGTACATAAATGAAAAAAAATAGCATCCGTATTACTGTGAATTATTTTATGACGAATGATATAACTAATGCAAAATTCAGAAACTTGTCCCGATGGCCGCTTGTCCCTGGAACAAACATGCAGTGATGATTCTGACTGCCCCCACTCTTACTACTGCCCTGCTTTAACGCAAGCATGCTGCTTGGAAGCCACTAATGTTGAAAATCCTAGAACAACTTTATTAACTAATATGAGTCGTATGTATTGACTTATTCAATCAAAGGTTTTGTGTTTATGCAGCATTGGTGTTAATTTGAATATTTTCACAAACATTAAGTTTAACATTAACACACTAATATAAGCTGACTTTGCTGACAGATTGCATGGACTAAAGTCACATAAGAAATAATTTGCATGCGGTTTGGTTGAAAAGTGCGTAACTGCAAAAACTGTCATCAGAATATTTTTTTTAAAAACCCTGCAAAAACTGCTGAACGTACGATTGCTGAAATAAACATCATACAGAACGACCAATCAGCTGCGTGCCAACCGTGCTTATGCAAATTATTTCTTATATGACTTTTGTCGATTGTAGATCTTTCGAGTTTTAGTTTGTTGCTTAATTAGGGCTAACTAATTAGTTTTGAGCCAATTTTCACTAAAAATTTCTTAATTTTGGTTCTTGTAACATATGCTAAGCCTATCAATTTTCTATTTTTTTGTAAAACTTGGCTTACATGTATAGTGAGATCAAGGTTGATATATTCTTTGACCATCAATAGAAACTTTGTTATTATAAAGTAAACCTTTTTTTGGAAGAAGTTTTCAATTATTTAAAAAATCCCAAATTGATTAAAAGAACCATTTTATTTGTTTTGGATTGTAACAGAACTAAATACTCTCTTTTCATTATATTTTTAAAAAAATTCATGACATCCATAAACAGATGAAACAGCAAAATAATGTTTTTAATTAAAGTAACTCATAAAATATTAAGGCTCAAAAATGCAAATAATAGCCTTGATTATTTCTCGCATTTGCGTTAGAACTTAAATAACTACTATTGTACATTTGACAACGTGCTAGGTTTTTTTGGAATCAAATGTTTTAATATGTTTTGCTTACTTATACATAAGTGTGCAAAAAACATATGCACTTAATTTACCGTTCGGGTGGAAATCTAAAAATTAAGGAATTATTTATTATTAGTATCAATTTTATATTATCTCGTTTATTGATGATTATTTTAAGGAACATGTCCTGATGGAAATGCGGCTCTTTCAGTAAGTTGTCTCTCCGATTCTCAGTGCCCATCAGGTTATTACTGTCCTCAAAACATTGGAGCTTGCTGCATCAGGGGAATAACACCCATACAGCCTCGTGAGTTTTATTTAATTACATATAATAAGTTTTTTAACCTGGTTTATGCTGCTTTTACATTAAATCGTGGACTTATGATAGAAACATAGAACATCTGCGTTAATGCATAGGTAGGTTATTTTTAATAGAAACAAAAGAAAAAATAATACAAGCTTTTATGTGAAAGTTAACCATATTTGTTAACAATAATTTGATCCAGGTTAAATTAAGCTTTTGGCTGGGGTTTTTTACCCCGCATCCCGAAGGTTACTACCTGACGGGTTTTTGAGCGATTGCCTTTATAGCTGACACTCAGATCATAGTCTACCAGCGGAATATTAACAAACAAAGTTGTTGTAAAAAACTTTTCAACTGGCAGGGGTCTTAGAAAATTATGGGTGCAACCCATGGTTTACAACCAGATTTTATGGGTTAGAATTAGCTTTTGGTTAGGAAATTTTCCTAAGGTATACACCAGCTAACGTTTTTAATAACATTTTTCGTTAATCTTTCACTGGTTTCATATACATCCTGATCTGAAAATAAGCTTTAAAGGCCTGCTGATTTCGCACTTTATTTAATAAAGTTTTATTATAAAATCATTAACTTTTTATCAAAAATTTTATTATTTTTTTTAAAGACAGAAACCCTAATTTTGTTTAAAGCCCGAATTTCAAACCGCTATTTTAAAATATGGTAAATTGCAATATCTTATGAACTCTTTTATTTTTATTGTTTCTATACTAAGTTTATAAAACGAATCTCACTCTTCTAACTTTTGTATTATTTGATTTTAAATTTCTCTTTTATGGTTTTATTGTTAGTTTATTGTTATAGATAATTAAAATATAATGTACTAAACTAAAGTTATTTTATTAATAAAATAAAGTAACTTAATAATATGTATGTGACTTCATACACAGATACAGCTCGCCCTAATTGAGATTCGCTGGTTAAGGCACCTAGATGTGCTTATTAGGGCCATATGACCTAAACTAAGTCGCGCTTAAGTTAGAGCTCTGCAAAATGTATATCAGAAAAATGTTTTTTCATTATAATCTCTGAAAAAATCGCGGCTATATTAATTTTAATAAAAATAAATGGTGAATCTTGTGAATAAAATTAAACTAAGAGGACTTTATTATTTCATTTTGAATGACAACTAATTATTTATAAAGTAGTTTTAAATAAAGTGATTTATAAAGATATTTTATTTCTGAGAGTTTTTATTAGGTGCGTCCTAATTAGGAGAATCATACGCCCTAAAAAACTTTGATGATTAGTAAACTTCGAGTGCCCTAACTAGAACGCAATCTAATTAGGGCGCGCCTAAGTTAAGGCAAATGTCTGAGCAATATATGAATAAAATCACATATTATGGATTTATTATTATATTATATATTTTTGAAAATAAGATCTTATTTTCCTTACAATAAAATCAAGAATTTGGTTAGAAAATATTATATTCTGAATTATCTGCCATTCCGGTGAATTCCAACAAAATATTTTTAAAATAGTTTGTAATAAAGGGTATTATAAGTGGCTTGCTATAAAATACGCTACGGCAGCAATTACAGCCAAGTTATTACTTTTATTTTTACAGCCAGGAAATTTTTTTCAGCACAATTTTAAAATATTTTTATTGTCAGAGTTTGTCAGCACAGGTAACTTCTTAAGAAGTGTTTATAATGTCTTATAAACATATTTTTCCCCAAAAGTTTTATAGTAACTGCATTTTAAATAATTAATTGTTTTAAAAATGCTCTATCTGTGTTATGAATTCTTTATGTTATAATTTTTTTATTCCACACGCTTTATATATTGCTTCTTGCAAATCTATCAAATTCCAATTTTATTAAGCGTGATTATTTTATTTCGTTTTTGTTTTGTTAAAAAATTGTTTGCTCACGTTTTTGTTGCTTTTAAAATTCAAGGTTGCCCTGATAACTCACTTGCACTTCCCGGTCTTTCATGTCAAAGTGACAGTCAGTGTCCTCAAGGATATTTCTGTCCACCTCAAACAGGGGTATGTTGCAGAGGAACCAATGTACCATCAAGTAAATAAAAGATAGTTATATAAATAAATAATTTAAAAACTGATAGAACTTTTTACAAAGTGGTACTGTTTCATACCGCTGTGATCTTTTTTTATTTTACAATTATCATATCCAAACTTTACCCTGATAGTTTACTGTTCATACCGTAGTGCAACTTAAAATTTAAAAAATGAGGGTATCCTTACAGTATGACCGTGACAAACAGGATTAATGCCTGCTGTAGAATAACATCGTCGTATAAAGAATATAACAACTCAAAAGCTTTTAGAAAATGTCGCGTTTTAGAGTTTTTAGAGTTGAGAGCATGCCGACTTTGAAACATTAAATCCCAGTAGCAACTTTGTGTTCCCACTTCCACTTTAGTGTGTACCACTAAAACTAGGTAACCTTGCTACTAACGATTTAAAAATTCTAAAAAACTTGGAACCGCAAAGTCAGTAAAAAAAATTAAGTTTTAAACAAAACACTAAGTCTAAATCCACGCCAAAACCATTTTTTTTATTCTGATTCTAACTGTTTTGTGATACTCTGTGTCTTTATTTACATATCAAAATATCGTGCACAAAAAATGTAGTGTCGAAATATCGTGCACAAAATATCACTAAAAATGTAGTACTCTAAATGTAAAGTTTTTTAATGCTTTTTTCAATGAATGAGTTAAGTTTCAGAATATTCTCCGGCTTTTTAGCTTTCTAAAAATGTTTAAACTTTATGTACCCGATAAAAACTGCTCAAGGATATATTGCAGTTTAGTCAGTTAAAAATCAGTTAATAAAACCTATTTTTACAAAATAAAATTTAACAAAATTTACACGGTATAAAAAAATTTGAATTCCAAAAACACAAAATGTGCAATTTAAGTATTTGGGAATCAAAATTTAAAATTAAATGTTTTTTTTTGATGAATTAAAGTTTTCAATATTGGTGTAATGCAACGCATGATTTTTGTAATGCAAATTTTGTCAATGCAAAATATCTTATCCAATTTTTTATATAAAAATGAAATTTAATTCTGCATTTCTGCTGTTTCAAGTTAATCTTAAATTGCAATATCTCGACAAATTTTTATTGAATATTAAAAAACATAATAAAATTCTAAAAAGCTGAGAACACCAGGAACATTTTAAGTTGATTTTCTCTGTTGAAATGAGTTTAACTTGATGATTCAGATTTTAGTACCTTTAATTCTATGTAAAAACTGTTTTGCATAATAATAATTGTAATAAAACAATAGCAATATGATTTTTTTGACTTTTTCAATATTTGCTTTCACTGATAACAATAAATAATTATTTGAACGTTAACAATAAATTTTTTTAGTAAATTTGAGCATTTTGAGCCCTGAAAATAAGAGCTAAATCTTGAACTTGAAACCTACAATTTTAGCGATTTAGACCCAAGCTGACGCCTAAGCAAAGTTTTTTTTTGGATCCAAATTTTTTAGCAATTTAAATTTTTTAGCAATATTTTTGGCAATTGAAAGGGCTTTATATTTTCAAAGATTTCAAAGATTCAAAGGCTTTATATTTCTTGCTTATGGCACTAAGCTCTTCAAACCTTTTAAAACAATAAAAAAATTAAAATTACAATGTTAGTATTATTTTAAAAAACAAGATGTTGCAAATATAACAAACAAAATTTTACACTGAACACATATAACACGCGACACAATTTGACAAAAAAGTAATTAAAAAACTAAGCAATTCTAAGAAAGTTTTTAACAAAGTTAAGCGACCTTATTCCGAAAAACTCGGTTTGTTTTTTTTTGTTTTAAACCATCTAAAAATGTTGCGTTCAAAAAACAACTCCCACAGAATAAATTTTTTGTTATGAACTATAGATGTATGGTCATATTATGGTCTCTAACGCAAAATAGAATAAAATATATTGCTTTATAATTTATGATGTTTTATGCAGTACATCACCCCTACCTCTTATTGAAATGCCCAAGTGAGCTGAATACTAATAAAAAATTTAACCTAACTAACTATAGATATGTTTGGTGTGGTATATTTTTGGATATCCTTATTGTTCGTTGTATTTCAGGTTTTAACCCTAACTGTTGTTATAGTTATTTCCTAGTTTCCCACAAATGTTAATCAAACTGTGCACTTTAATTATTTCTTATCATTCCCAGGATGCCCTGATAACTCACTTGCACTACCTGGTCTCTTTTGTCAAAGTGACAACCAATGTCCTTTGGGTTATTTTTGCCCACCCCAAACAGGAGCATGCTGCAGAAGAAGCCCCGTACCATCAAGTAATTTATTTATTTTCTTGATTAAAATTTTATATGTTGATCTTTTTCTTCTATTTTAAAATCAGTAAAAACCTTAGAGTCTAAGTGCAGGGAAAATAAATTTTAGGTGGTTCTTATTTAGAGTTTTTGTGTGTAAGTGTCCAGATGTTATGTGTCTGTTTATGCTTTTGTTATTATGTGTATGTGTGTTTCTGTTAGTAATGATCTTTGTCTCCAATATCAAGCTGTACTCCGGCAATTTAAAGTATGGACAGCACCGGAGCTCTGTCCCTTCAATAAGCAATTTTAAGAAGTTTATTTAAGCATTAAATATATTTTAAATTACTTAGCCGCCATTTTGCAACTAGTTTTAAGGTTATAATAAGTTGTGAAAGTTTAATTAGTTTTTAACAAAATAGTTTATGGCATTAAGTATTATTATTTTTTCGCAAAATTAGAACAAAAAAAGCTTTTAAGTTGTTTCTGAGCTCCAAAAAACATCACTAGTCCCTCTGGAATTTGGCTTGTGTGTATAGTTTTGTGACTTTTTGTGTCTGTTCTGTTTGTATATATATATAGTACATAAATATATATATATATATATATATATATATATATATATATATATATATATATATGTAAAAAATTATACATTGTAAAATTGTAAAATTGTAATTGTAATAAAGTTTTAAAATTATTGTTTTGATTTGATTGGCTGCTACGCTACTACTTCTGCTACTACTTCTACTACTACTACTACTACTACTACTACTACTACTACTACTACTACTACTACTACTACTACTACTACTACTACTACTACTACTACTACTACTACTACTACTACTACTACTATTACTACCACTACTACTTTTTACCAAAAATATGGCAAAATCACCAAGGAGTTTTTGAAAACTATTCGCTAAAGTTTTTAAAAATTTTCTGCACAACCTAAAGTATTGTTGCTTTACAAGTAGAAAAAATTTGTTCAGCTAAACATATAATTTTTATTCTAATCAATTACTTAATAATTGTTTTTTAAGAATAGCTAATTTGTGTAAGAAAAAAATCGTTGATGAAAAGTAAAACTATTTGCTTAGCTTACGATAACTTTTATTACTTTTAAAGCAATAATGGATAGTTGTGTCGAAAATCCGAAACTAAATTTAGAGAGAGTTGATTCAAGAATTTTTTAAAAGTTATTACTTTTTTATTGAGTACATATATATACTAAAAAACCACAGAACAAAATCTCAGTTTAACATAGTTTACACTAAAATTACTCACGCACACACGCATATATATATATATATATATATATTATGTTTATGTATATATGTATATATATATATATATATATATATATATATGCGTGTGTGCGTGAGTAATTTTAGTGTAAACTATGTTAAACTGAGATTTTGTTCCGTGGTTTTTAGTATATATATGTACTCAATAAAAAAGTAATAACTTTTAAAAAATTCTTGAATCAACTCTCTCTAAATTTAGTTTTGGATTTTCAACACAACTATCCATTATTGCTTTAAAAGTAATAAAAGTTATCGTAAGCTTATCAAATAGTTTTACTTTTCATCAACGATTTTTTTCTTACACAAATTAGCTATTCTTAAAAAACAATTATTAAGTAATTGATTAGAAAGTAAAAATTATATGCTTAGCTGAAAAATTTTTTTCTACTTGTAAAGCAACAATACTTTAGGTTGTGCAGAAAATTTTTAAAAACTTTAGCGAATAGTTTTCAAAAACTTCTTGGTGATTTTGCCATATTTTTGGTAAAAAGTAGTAGCGGTAGTAATAGTAGTAGTAGTAGTAGTACTAGTAGTAGTAGTAGTAGTAGTAGTAGTAGTAGTAGTAGTAGTAGAAGTAGTAGTAGAAGTAGTAGCGTAGCAGCCAATCAAATCAAAACAATAATTTTAAAATTTTATTACAATTAAAATTTTACAATTTTACAATGTATAATTTTTTACAAATTCTGGTTGGTTGATATAAAAACTGTTTTGAGTTAATTGCTAAATTTCTTTGACTGATCTAATACTCCATACTTATTCCCTAAACAAATAAATCAGGGTCTGCTGGTTTGACTTAAGTAGTAATATTAAAGCATGCATTCATCCGCACAGAATAATAATTTTGTGCGATCTTTTGTAAGCTTTACAATAATAGAAATCAGTTCGTTTTAATATGAAAAATACTCTATATGTCAAAATTAACGTTTATCTTTGTTAAATTTTACGCAACCAAAAGTGGTGCTCTAATAACAGGCGAAAATTCAGTTTAAAAAATTGGCAGTTGGCTAAATTAATAAATACAAATTGTATCAAGTGTTTAAAATAAATCATACTGTGGAGATTTATGTATCTATTTCTTTCATAGTAATTTTGTTAAACCTATCTAGCGACTCCAGGCTGCACACGTGATAACAATTACAAACCATTGCATAATATTAGTTGCTAAGGTAAAAGGCGAATCTTTTATCCAGAAATACTGAGTAACGGTAACGGGTCCATCCTACAACTATGATCTAAAGATGAAAACTTTGCAAAGGAGGGGCAGCTGGCGGAGAAGGAGTATGAGTAATTCTAAATGAACAGAGGGAGGGGTTAAAGAATCTGAAAACTGCTGAAACCTCCGCTATCTCAAAGTG
>JASAMX010000191.1:0-15483 GCA_030248175.1 Microlaimidae sp. YZB2_3
ATGTCATTACTTCGTTCAGTTACGTATTGCTGTATGTAAATCTATTCATGAAAAAAGTGCAAACAAAGTTAAGAGTTTTTGCAAACAAAGTTAAGAGTTAAGAGTTGATGTTTTTTTGTTCCAATTTGCTCCCGGACAATTCGCTTCCGGGACAATTCGTTCCTAGACCAAACGCTTCCAGGACTAGGGATCGGCCGAGGCAAAATTATTGCTGATGCCGGGGCCAGGGCCGGGGCCGGGACCACTGATTTCTTACGCACATATTTTTCTTACTGTCAATGCCCGTTTTTTTGTGGAGTGCGTTTTACGCAAAAGTGGAAGAAAAGTTCCCATATGCACTGCAAAACACTAACACTGTGTTAAAAATTGTGTTAAAAATTAATTAAAAAAACAACAGTGTGTCTTGCCTACAAAATAGAAAAAAATGGTGGGTTTTCAGTATTAAAGTCGCACAGATCCAAATTTTCAGTAAATTTTTTAGTTTAAAAATTAGGTTTTCACCTCTTTTGGGTTATATATGCTTACTTTTATTAAAAATATAAATATAAAAACCTTAAACTAAATTAGCAAATTTTTTTTTAAAATAAACGCTCAAAAATAATTTTTACTGGAATTTCTATTTAAATACCAAGCATTTTTACTGGTATTTATGAACTTTCGGACCGGATTTATAAGAAAAAGGTCCGGAACTTAGCATTACGGAACTTTTGGCAAGAAAACTCTGGACCGGGTGAGGTTCTCTTTTTAGACTGTATCCAGTATTTAATATCGTCAATTTTTGACACATATCAATTGATAAGCAAATTTTATTTGAAAACTTTTTCCAAATTAAATACAAACAGTTCATATTATTTATTTAAAAAATTCAAGTTTGACTTCTTTTGGGCTGTATAAAAATATTAAACTTGCTAAAAAAGTGGACTAACTTTGCAGGGTTTTCCTGCCTAATCAAGCGAAACCAGTCCGAATACATACCCCACACAAAATTTATGAATACCAGTGTAGTTTTAGCAATAAATTTAAAAATCCTAAAATAAAAACAAAAATCAGCTGGTATTTTTTTTAAAACTGTTTTAAGATCAATAAATTTTAAAACAGTTTCTATAAAACCTAAAAATAAAAGTAAGAATATAATTGTGTCATCCGACAGACAAACGTCCAGATTTGTGCAATAAACGTTTATAGAAAAACTCACAAATGAAGCGAATTTAATAGCTAATTATTACTGATTTCTGCTAATTTTTTTATACGCAGCGATTTTGTAAACGTGTCAGAAAAACGAGTTTGGTGTACGGGAAGTGTCGCGAGCTATCAAGAAGAATATTTTTATTTGAGTTCACAGAAAGTAGCTTTCCTCGAAAAGTAAGATGTGCATCATTTTTCTTTAAATTGAGTTAAAAAATTTACTGTACACATAGCCGGACATTTTATTTTTGGGTTATATATTTTTGATATAAACAATGATATTATAAGAGCTCTAATATTTATTGTATCGTCTCATGATATGGACTTCTTATTGTCAAACCCTATTTTTGTAAAAAAAATCTACAAAATGGTTTTTTAATACTGTAAGCAAGTCTTACAAATTTATAGAAAAACGACTCATGATTAAAATAAGGCGAATCTTATGAAAATAGAGTTTTAATAAAAATCTTAAAATATAAAATAATAAATATCCTCCTATTGAAGCGATTTCATTAGCTTTTTAAATTAAAATTTTATATATTCATCACTGTTTAAAATTGTAAAGTGTTTTAAAATTTGTATTCTTAGGGGTCCTTACCCCGGTTTGCCAGGTTGATTTGACAGCTAAATTGCCGGGGCCAGGGCGAAAGCCAGGATCTGGTAGCGAAATTGCGTTTGCCGGGGGCCGGAACCGGGGTAAAAAAGAACCCCGGGACAAGCCGGGACCGGGGCCAGGGCCCCAGTCGATCCCTACCCAGAACGATTCGCTCCTGGACAATTCGCTTCCTGGACAATTCGCTCCCTGGAAAATTGGCTTCTGGGACCCGTTGCTCCTGGGAATTTTTTAAAACGCAAATCTTATCAAACCTACTTCATTAGGAACAATTCGCTCCCTGGACAATTTGTTATGAACACATCGCTCTTCGGAATTTTTAATAAACTCGATTCTTATAAAACTTACTTTCTTGGAGAAATTGAGTCCTTGTACAATTCGTTTTCTGTACGATTCGCTTGCTCCTTCTGGAAAAACTTTTTTTTTGTGAAATTGTCAGAAAGTATTTTGCTGCCGTTACTTCTAATATAAGCGGGCGCGGCGTTCATTTTAAATTGTGTAACAAGGTAAATTGTTATTAAACCTAATAAAAGTTAGTTGAAAGTATTAATTAGAGCGAAGTGTGAAAACCTTCGAATTCGGCATAGTGTATAATACACCAAGGTTTACGTCGGTATGTATGTTTGAATTACCCAAGAAAAAGAACACCCATTAAAATACGTGTCAAAAATAATCCAAACTCACAAAACCATTAAGGTTACACAATTTTTTTTCTTTTTCTGCACACCCTCATGATTATAATTTTAAAGTGTGTAAAGTATTATAGGCTTTAGCTGTGTTAATGCTTCACTACTGCGCCGGTCTTCAGCATTGTTTGGATGTGGAGGAAGAAACGGCTAACAAAACTGACAAAAGAGCCTCCGAAAGAATCTCCGCCCCTTCTTCCCCCGTCAATCCAACCGGCAGCACCGACCGCACGCTGACTCAACGAAAAGCACAAATGAGTGTGAGTGATACGGAGGTGGTGGAAGGGTACCGGAATCTCAGCAGCGTGGACGCCGGAGCCTCTGATCCTTCTTCTTGCTGGCAGATGGGTGGGCAAAGGGACTCGGAGCTGCCGGAGGAGGATACGGAAGATTCAGAAGATGACGTCATCGATGACGTCACCTTGGACCGCGAGGAGCCCCGCCCACCGAGAAGGGAGGAACAAGAGGATTTGTTGGTGTATCTGATGTCGGACGGTCGGGCCCCAGCCCATAGGTCGAGGAGAACTGGCGAAGAAGATGGAAACCGGTGTGGCAAAACCAGATCGGCGAGCGTGGAAGCCGTCGGGGGATACTCGGGAGGCGGCGGCGCAGTGCGGAGGAAAGCGCCGCACTTGCCCAAATGGGCGAGCGAGTCGGAGAAACTGGCGGCGGCGGCGGATTCGGGAGAGTTATCAGTGGCCTACAGCACTAGACATAAGATATGAGGGATATTTTTGTCGTTACTCCGACAGAATGAGTCGGAAGCGTCGTAAAATACTCTGTTGTGACTCTTTTTATATCTTAACACACACGAAGTATTTAAACGAAATGAGTCAGAGTGACGTTAATTTTATATTATTGATTGTGACTCTTTGTGTCGGAGACATAAGATATGAGGGATATTTTCGTCGTTACTCCGACAGAATGAGTCGGAAGCGTCGTAAAATATTCGTAACTGTGCTGTGACTCTTTTTATATCTTAACACACGAAGTATTTAAACGAATTGAGTCGGAGTGACGTTAATTTTATATTATTGATTGCGACTCTTTGTGTCGGAGTAACGACAAAAAATAACGCTGATTTAGTGTCGATAGAGTCGAGGGAGTTTGGATCCGAAAATCGGGAACGGCCTTACTCCGACACAATGAGTCAGAAGCGTCGTAAAATATTCGTAACTGTGCTTTCGTGACTCTTTTATATATCTTAAACCACAACTAATCTAAACAAAATGAGTCAGAGTCACGTTCATTTCATACCGATCGCGACTTTCTGTGTCGGAGTAACGACGATTTGCCGGACCCTTTGCGGCATTGGCAGAAGTCAAAGTACCCGTGTTTTGTCAACAAAAAAAGCGTCAATTTGCATGAAAATTTTTTTTATACTTAGCTATGATTTTAGCTACATACCGGTGATGCACCACGGAGCTTCGTTAAACACCGCGGAAATTATAAAACCCTTTTTTTTGGTTAAAAGTTTTTAAACCCATTTTTAGAAGAAAATTTAGAATAAAAGTAATACTTAAAAATTTTTCAAGGGAGAAGGAGGGGAGGTCAGATTTTAAATTTTGGTGTGAGAAGGTCAGGAGTAAAAAAATTGGAAATTTGGGGGTAGCGCTCCCCCCTCTGAATTTTTTTGCAAAGCGGTGGGTCTCCAAAATTTCAAGGCTAAGAGGGGGGGGGGTAGACCCATAGGTGGGCAGACTCCTGGATTTTGGGAGGACTAAATTTGGGGTGTCGCAAAAAACCACAGTTTAAGTGTTTTTAGTACTGGGACCCCCCCCCCCCCCACCTCCCCAAATTTTAGGGGGGATGTCGACAGTTTCGAGATTTGGGGGTACAACCCCCAAAAAATAATATTCTTCCTACCCACCTTTGAGTGGACCTCACACTACCCCCATTTTCATCTATAGTTTTATTCCACTTTGATCACAGTTTTTTACTTGTTTTGTTAAAAGCAAGTCAAGTGCTGCTGTTTTTATTACTTAAATTTGATTTTATGTAAGGTTATTAAGATTTTTATTCCAAAAAATAAAATCTTGGTAAAAAACACGATTTGGTAATCAGGAAACACATGAAATCTTGCAAGACTCCTTTTTCGTTTTATTTTACATAAATAATTAAAATTTTTACTTTTGCTGTTGTGTTAAAATGTCTAAACAGTATTCTAGTTGCGCTAATTCCGCATTTTTTATCTGTTAGTATTCGTAAATTAGGCATTTAATTGAAAATAATATAGTATTACAAATGTTTGTATGTACAATTATTATTCTGTTTTAATTATATTTAAAAAAAAACATCAAGAAATCTTGTAGGGTTTGATTGTATTTCTACCATTTTGTATGACACAAATAATAGGCAGACCTGTGCTCTGCCCCCCCCCCCCCTCCGGGGGTTTTATTGGGGGGGGCAACTTTTTTGAAATGGGGGGGGGGGCAACCAGGGAAGAAAGAAAAAAAAGGGGAAAAAGAAGGGAAAAAGGAGCAAAAATAAGGTAAAAAAAGGTCTAAAATGGCTTATAATGCATTGAAACAGGCTGAAAACTGTAAAGATTTCGCGATGATGGCGTCATAATAGGTAAAAATGGCGTCATATTTTTTTGGGTACTTTTTCATTTTTCCATGGGGGCAATCAAACGGGAGGGGGCAAATCCTCCAATAAAGCGGGGGCATTTTCAGACCGTGCACAGGTCTGAATAGGCGTTCTGATTGTCAAAGATGGTGGATACAAAAAGTTTCCCAACGTGAATGTCTTTTGATTGCACACAATAATTGTCACAATTCCCGTTGTGTTAATGTTTCAGAAATATGACGCCTTAAAAAACGAGTTGTAATGTAACACTATCAGTAATGGCGTAACGCAGCATGTCAGTCAATGAGGTACTGTGGCTAGAGATTAGAGGTTCAAGTCCTGTATCCCTCATTTTTTAGCCAAAAAAAGCAAAAATAGGAAATTATTTCGCTTTCTGTCAAAAACTTGATTTATTCGGCCTCATATTTCTGGACGTTAGGGTAACTGACTTAATTTCGGTCACCTTTTTTTATTTTTTTTGGATAATTTTTTTCTGGCTTTATTAATCGAGCCAGGATATGGTCTAAAAATCAAACGACAGCTATTTTTGTTATTCCAGTGCAAAATTTCTGTTACACTTAAAAATCAGTGAAGGTTTAAACTTTTTTGTAATAGTAACCAAGTTAAGGCGCGTGCCAATAACTTCGGCCACCTAGAAAAAACTAGCTATAACCATTGCTAAAACGATCGATAAATATTTTTAATGGTTGCAAATTTATCCTTAGGTATTGTTCTTGGTACATATAACTTAATTTTTTCCCGTTTGCAAACTTTTATGGCTATTAGCAAGACTTTAAATAATTATGTCAAAACCTTAAAAAACATAAGTTTTAACAACAAGTGTCTTGTCTTATCTTTGATGTTTTATATCTGACTGCATTCCTCCTCCAAGATTTCAATAATCTTTGAGAAATTCCTATATGGATTTATTGATAGTTCAAACCTAGCCAATTAAAAGTTGGATTACTTCAGCCCGCACAGATATTTTTTACGTAATTCTTATAAATGCATCCCTACGCCAAAGGAAATAACCTGACATTCTTACTGTGTTTTAATTTATTTTCATAACTTTTTGAAGCATTGGTACTCTATATCGTGGTAATTGGTGTGTTGGGTGGGAAAATCCCATCGATATTTACTATATTCACTATATGAATGCATTCCTCCGCCAAGAAAATAACCTGACTTTCGTAATGTGTTTCTATATTATTTTTGAGAAATTCCTTCAGGCTTTTCATAATTTAATATAACCTAGTAAATTATGTGTTATGTAACCCCATTCGTACAAATGATGGTGCAAATCGTGTTAAACAGGTTCTTTTTCGTGAATTTTAAGGTGGCCGTAATTAACGGAATCATAAAATGCGCATTTAGTTAAACGCATTGCAAAGTGATTTTGAAGAAAATATCACAAAAATTAACAATTTTTATTTTAAGGTTATATTGTGCTTCGTTCTAATATTTATGCAGTTTAAATATAAAGCAAAATTTAAAAAAAACACACAAAATTCACTTTTTGTATGAAAATGTTGATAATGCAGAATAACAAAAATAAAAAAACTTTTGCAAAAACACTTTATTGAACATTCATCCACGTACTTTTGTGCCAATTCTTCTGTGTTTTAAAAATAAGTCAATTTTTTAACACCCTAAATTGGTGGCCGTAATTAAGGCCTGGCCGAAATTAAGGCCTGGCCGAAATTAAGTCAGATACCGAACATTATGTTGTCGTGAGACGCTATCAACAGTTTAGAAACTCACTCATAAAACTGAAATACTAGAAAACAATATAAATGAATAGATTATTAATATAAATAGTGGGAGCAAATAACTTAATCATTTTCTAACTCAGTAGAGTGATAACAAAAAAATTAAGCTTTATTAAATCAATTTCTAACTCAGTAGAGTGATAACAAAAAAAATAAGCTTTATATAACTAACTACTTTCTATAACAAAATAGCTTTGTATTATAATTTTGAAAAAATCGTGTTTCTTTGTTTTTGTTTGTATGAAACACACAAACATCTTTTAATATGGGAATGTCATCAAAATACGACAATAACATTATTTATGATATATATTTATATTTTTTTAATATTTACAAGCGGGTTTGTGAATTAAAGTAATGAGACATAGGCATTTAACTAGAAGAGTATTTTGAGACCTTACATATGTCTTTGTGTCTGTCTTTTTAGTCGCAAAAATAGTCTTGTGTTAAGGGCTGGTTTTATTGTGTTTTATTATTTAAAACGTATAAATTGAGTATTACTTTTTATTATATATGCACATGCAGTGATAACAGTGTCCAGAAGAAAACACCTTTTGCAAAATATCTTCAAAAAATATGTTCTTTAAGTAGTAAACTATATAGATTTTTTAAAGGTTTTATTTATGTTTTTAAAGCTTGATTTTAAAGTTTCGCTTAGGCTTTGGAAAAATAAAGATTTTTTGTTATGAATTTAAAAGTAGGTAGATATATGCAAAATGTATTTTCTTAGCGCCGTGATAACATGAGTTGTCTGTTTTGAACTGTGGTTTTAATGGCTGTATATGGCTGGTTGTACGATATTTTGTTAAAGATTTGGAGGGTATAATCATAGGTGTTTTTGGTCGGGTCCGCTAGGGGGGTACACCCCCGGGTGGAAGGCCAAAATTTTTTAGGGGGGGGCGGGGCGGCCGGGGGGGCTCCGGACTATCTGGCTTTTTAAGGGGGGTCGACCCCGGGTGCGAGATTTCAAATTTAGGGGGGGTCCTATTTTTTAACAAAATTTTTAACTCAATAATTTAAGTGTTTTTAGGTTTAATATTGAATTTTATGTACTAAAACCGTCTATTTAGGCCTAAAAAGTGTATTTAAACACTGTTTTTAACTAAAGAACCGTGTTTTTGACAGCAAATGAAAAATATACTTCCAAATTGGTCGGGAGGGGGGTTAACCTCGCTGGGGGAAGGTCAGGCCGGACCGCTCTCGAACTTTGGGGGGAAGGGGGGCCCCTGGATTTTTTTAGGGGGGGGGCTCCAAAATTTTGGCTCTAGGGGGGGTGGACCCCTCTGTCCCCCCCTCCCAAAAAACACCTATGGGTATAATTCTCTGCGTAGCTTTGACATAAATATTTATGCCAGCTGATAATACTGGTTTTTGGTTTGGTCTGATGATGTATTGTTTTTTTACCAGTA
Organism: Microlaimidae sp. YZB2_3; assembly: GCA_030248175.1. NCBI lineage: Eukaryota > Metazoa > Nematoda > Chromadorea > Desmodorida > Microlaimidae > Microlaimidae sp. YZB2_3. The sequence goes on from JASAMX010000191.1 coordinate 8,231, forward strand.
TTGGATGTCAAATATGAATAGTCGAAAATACAGACAACAGTCTGTATAAATATGCACTGATATTTTAAAACCTATTTTATGTATATAAAACCAATTTTTCGGTTTTGTATTATATAAAATCTTTTAATTTTTTATTATTATGGCGTTATAGAATGGGTATAATGTGTTTAATTGTAAAACAAGTGCGTTTTAATTGGTTGCATTTAATTTACTTGTTGCCAAATATGGTGTAATCATGTTTTCTGCAAAAAAGTCATTATAGGTTAAATTCTAAAAAAATGGTAATACTTTTTCTGATGTATTTTATGTTTTTAACCGTTGCTGTTTTACTGTATTATGTGATAAATTTTGGCATTTATAACTTACTGATTTTTTGTATGTTTTTTATTATTATAGTTCCCAAATTTATTTTTATTTTTTGTATTTTATTTGTAATAAGCTGAAGTTAATAGAATCGTGGGAGAAAAATTTTGTGTGAACATGAGTTTTGGACGGTTTTTTAATTAGTACCTCGAAACTATTTAGTTAGACCAACGCTTTAAGTAATGAGCACATATGTATGCACCAACCATAATTCTTTGTTTTACGATATTGTTTAAAGTGGAACGATATAGTTAGGATACCCTGTCGGTTTTTGTGTATAACTCGTGTCATACGTGACGGACAGAAGAAACTATATTTTAAGAAAAAGGGCATTTTTCCGGTCAGTTCAGTATCCTTAAATTTTTGGTGGACTATTCCAAGCCGAGATATGCCTTGTTAAAAAAGGTATTTTAAAACGGTTTTTCCCAATTTAACAGAACCAGAGTTAATATTACGTGATACTTCATAACTCAAGTTAGATACTCAGGTTGATCTTTTTGTATTTCGTTTTATTGCTAAAATTTTTGAAATAAAAACTAAAAAGACGTGATAGTAGAGATTTCGTTAAAAACTTAAAAACTGGCTCGGGATTATGGTACAACTGCCGTGTTAAAAATTGGGAACAAACTAATTCCTATTAAATGACTAAAATGCTATCGTTTATTATCAATACTGTTTGTTCACCATTGAACCGTTTCTTTAAAACTAGCTTTTAGGAAAGGTACCTCATATGACTCAGTGGCCGAGTGGGTAGAGCATCGGGTTTGTATTCTCGGAGCTGTAGGTGCAAAATTTTTAATGCAGAAAAAGCTTTTTTTCTTTAAATTTTAAGCTTTTTAATTAAAAAAAGTGTTCATTATTCAAGATACGCTAAATCGGAAATGAAAAAAATAGAATATTTTTAGTAATGAATTTTATTAATGTTTTGTATTTTTGACATGTATTTATTGCTGTCATTTGAGGATTGTGGACGATAACCATTTTTTACATAAAAATGAATCTCAAAAATTGAATTAGCAGGTCTAATTACTTAAGTAAAAATTAATTAGACAAGATCTGCCGTCAAAATCTAAGGGTATCGTTCGGCCTTAAAGCCGTCCAAATCTAAGGGTATCATTCGACCTTAAATAAAAAAAACAGTTTATTTAAGCAATTCATGAAAAAAATAGATTATCTTTGGGAACATTATAAAAATTTTCATATATTTTTTTTATTTTAAAAATTAATTCATTTTATTACAAAATCTACCAAGTAATTTTGCATGGTTGGGATTAGTTTTTTAATTTGTGGTTAGAAATCGTGTCTTGTGCAAAATATATTACTAAAATAATACTAAACAAAACTTATACGATTCTGCAGTTACTAATGCAACAGGAATTTATGTGAAAATCAATTAAAATAAAAAAATACGTATAAATTTGTTTTAATCGTAGTCTTATGTGTTGATTTGCTATAATTATACCATCACTGCTCTTTGTTTTTCAGCTAACCGAAAAAAAATGTGTGTGTGGTAGGCCGTCTAATCACAGATGCGTAATTACTTGAGCTTTATTAGACAAACCTTACTCCACTTTGTAGGCATGTGCTGTCGGTGAGTTGTGGTTTTAATCCAATAAAAGTTTGCTTTTTGTGTAACGAAAGACATTTTACATATTAATTCTTTAAAGATTAATAAGGTTGCAGCAGTTGCATACTCACCATGATAATTAATAGAATATAATTGCGTCATAGATGATTTCAATATGTCTTAGTATCTTAATAAAAAGTTTTTTACGTTAATTGATTTTTGCCTTTGAAGTTGTGAAAGGTTCTACAACCACTATTGTAGTTTTTCGTACCAAAAATATACTTGCAGCCAGTGTAGTATTGTAAAAAGTAATAATTTTCTATTGTTTTAAGTAAAAGTAATTTGAAAAATTTTTATTTAAGTAAACTAAGAGTAAAAGTAATTTTTGTGGTTTTTTAATTTAAGTAAAGTAAGAGTAAAAGTAACGGTCAAAATTTTATCTAAGTAAAGTAAAAGTAAGACCCATTTTTAAGTAAAAGTATAATAAAAGTAATTTTTGAACGGAGCAAAACACCGTTTTTCGGAGCTCCAGAGCTTTGCTTTTTAGTGTTTTGCAGATTTTATGCATAAAATTTCTATTTTATTAGTTTTTTAATTTAAATAAAATGATGTTCAGCGTGTTAGCAGCTTAAAACCTTTCTTTTGCTCCCCATTCTACAACAAGCCCTTTGGAAATCTATTGGTTGAAACTACCTAAATTAATTTAAATATTTGCAGGAAAAAATTCGAGCAAGAGTAAAAGTTATTAAAATTTTAAAAGTCAAGTAAGAGTAAAAGTCAGTAAAAGTATAAACATTAGAGTAAAAGTAATCTAAAATCCGTTACTTTTATTAATTTAAGTAAAAGTAACTTTTTACAACACTAAGCCAGTGCCTAGATAGAGGGAGGGGGGAGCCACCCGTCTCCCGAATGACCGTTTCCATATCTAGAAGGGCGTGATCCGCTCTTTTTGGCTGATACAGCCAGCCATTTTTGAAAGCTGTTTCCCTAATTGAAAGGGATTTCCCTAAAAAATTAATTAAAATCTTGGTGGATCTTACTGAATTTATTTACGTTTCATCCATAATTTAGATATGGTTTAAGATATAAAGGTTTTTTAATATGTTAATTGGTTTTCGCATTTTATTAGGAAAAAAGGAGCGGTTGTGTACATTGTAGATTTAAAAAGTAATATTAGAACCAAATGTGTGTTCTGAAAGGTTGTGGCACCTTTGTTGCGGTTTTTCTGTAATTAAACATTTTAATATTAAAAATATACTGCAGCCAGTGGCGAATTTACTCCCTGTTCTCCCCCCCTTTTCTTACCTATGCTCCCGGGGCAGTCCACCTTTCATCTGTTTTTGTTGTCAATTGTTCAATTTACTTATTTTGCACAATTTAAAACGCGCGTTAACCGCGCATATATTTGGATACCCTGATCAACCATTTATATCTAGATAAGGTCTTTGGTTATTAAAATGTTCAATTTATTTGTTTTGACTAACCCGGCGGCTATCCCTATAAAGTCCTTGGCATTAGCTCGGGGCATAAACTACATGCCGTGCAGGCGTATTATAAAAAATAATTTAAATTTTATTAATTGAATTTTGTAATGTAATAAAAATGGTATCAGATTAATTTAGTATAATTAACAAATTCTATAGAAATTATAGTTAAAGAATCCCCAAATTTTTAATTTTATCAGCCTAAAAGCAAGTTTTTATTCAATGAGCGATGTGCAATATAATTTTGCAAATTAACCTTTAAAGAACTACAAAATCTGTACCTTCACCGACCTAATAAAAAGGTTTTAATTTAATTTAATTTGACTAATCCTTTCGTATTTTAAGGAAAACTGAAAAATTGGCCGTCGAACACGACCAAAAATTAAAAAAAAAAAACAATCTGTTAACCACCAGTTTTCAGCGTTTCTAGTATAAAACGATATAATAATAACCGAGCACTGATCTGTGCAAAGCGTCGGAAATTTTGTAAATTTATTTTACGGAACTCCAAATTTTTTCCTCCGCCTTCCAAGTGGGGCGGGGAGGTTTTCCACTACTACAATAACCGTTAAGGCCGGTTCACTCTGGGACCCGATTGGCAACTGATAGGCGACGCACAGCGCATGCCCTTTATACCGCAGGAACATTGAATGTGTAATGATGTAAACGCGCGCGTTCACTATTCATCCATTATTCACTGCCACTCCGGTGTGAACCGGCCTTTATTGCCTCGTAACTTTTTAAAGAATTTCATTTCAAATAGCAATATATTTCAGCTAAATGTCACTAAACAGAATATTACCTCGGTTAGCTCCAGGTGGTGGTATCTACTCCCAAATTATGGGTGTGGCAACCACCAGCAGCCCTGCTACAGAAGAATTTATCGTTGAACACCTTACTGGCAAATTAGCAGGTTATTATGAGGACATTTATTCAACACAACGGATGCTTCCGGAGCTCCTTTTACTTCCAGAACTTGACTTTGTTTTTGTGCTTATTGCTTAATAAATAAAGAGTAATGTCGTAGATTATTTTGAAAATTTTTTATAAACAAACATTTTTTACAAACTTAATAAAAAAGTTTTAAATATTGCTAATAATGCGAATAAAATAACTTGAAAAATGTTAAAATTAAATAAACCCAAAACTTTTTATTAAAGAAAAGAAGCTCCTGAGCACCTTCCAGTTTACATGGTTGGAGTTCCGTTGTGGAGCATGTGATATTGAAGGGTAGAACCGAAACTATTATTCTTTTCAATGAGAACACAAGTTTCCGCCAACAAATGTTGGATTTTCCATTATGTTAGCATAATAATAATTTAGCACAATATTTTCAGTATAATATTACTTATAGTATGCCAATGCAATCTTCATCGCACTATTCCTCTTTGTTTGGAAGTATATTGATGGTTTATAAATTTTATTTGGCTTGAAAGTAAATAGGTTGTATTTGTATTTGAGATATAATTTTATTTGTACCACAGAAGCATAACTAAGCAGTAATGTTTCCGAATCAAGTCGTAGTGGTGCTTTTCGGAGCTCCGGAGCAACCCTTGTGGGAGCTTTACATTTTGTTTGCACTAGTTTTGTGAATAAATAAAGAGTAATACCACAGATTGTGTAGTCATAGTTTTTTTGTAAACTAAGTTTATTCAAAACAATAGAAAAAACCGTAAAAATGCGGCTAAGTAAATTTAAAACATTTTAAGTTTAACTAAGCTTAAGATCACTCATTTAGGCTGTGGAGCTTTAAAGCGGAGCACCTCCGCTTTAATCGTCCGCAGGAACATATGAGGCTAGGAACATCACTAATATATACACCAAGATAGTGCAAACTAAAAGCATAGATGAACAAAGGGGAGGGGGGTCAGGGTGGGGTCCACCCCCCCTAGCCTCGAAATTTTGGCCCCCCCCCTAGAAAAAAATCCAGGGGGGCCTCCCCTTTCCCCAAATTTTCGAATTTTTTACCCCTGACCCCCCTCTAGATTTTGAAATCTGACCCCCCCTCCCCTCTCGAGAAAATTTTAAGTACTTTTTTTATACTAAATTTTCTTCCAAAACGTGAATTTTTTACACAAATTCATGTTTTTACACCCTTTTTATACCTGAATATCGCTTTTTATTCAATAAAAAATAGTATTATCTTATAAAAAAAACTATTATTAAACCTTTAATGGTTTAAAAGTATTTTGCTTTGGAAATTGGACCCCACCTGACCCCCCTCTAGGTTTCAAAATCTTCCACCCTGGGTCGACCCCCCCTAGGACCCCCCTCCTACATTTTGAAATGTCCTTTACCTGGGGTAAACACCCCCCTCTGGCTTTTTGACCGTGTTCATCTATGACTAAAAGGAAAGAAGTTGAGCATTAGAATAATATTTTAATTTACAGCATCAATGTTTTAAAGATAGAAAAAATAAACTAATGTGTGCTTGCCTTAGTAAATATTTTTTTTATATTTAAGGAATTACTGTGTTCGGTATGAACAGACCAAAGGCTAAAAATTCCATTAGTCGAACTTTTTTGGATTCGGTAAATTTTTTTAAGATTTTTATTTAAAATGTACTAAAAGAAATAATTACGAACAAACAAAGAATTACTTTAGTTTTATCCATAGGTAGGCAGTCAAACAAGTTTTTTTGGAAGGGATACTTCTTTAAAAAAACAAAGTTAGACCACTAAAGTTGTTGAAAATTTAAGGCTGGGTTTTCTTTCTAATACCTCATTTTTCACGTTGTTAGTAAGAGGATCCCCAAACTTTAAGGTGTGTTTGTGCTACGCTACCACCCTTGTCCATTCCTGGTTTCACCTCTGAATTGAAATAATACTTTTTTTGAAATGATTTGAGGTTCAAAAATGTGGCCGATTTCAAATTTAGAGAGGGGTGATCGGCTGAATCGAATTTTTAAAAAAAAATGTTTGTTTAAATCATTAATCTTTTCAGGACTAAAATGCTAAATTCAAAAACTAAAATAGCGTTTTTTGGAATCAAAAATGTATAAACGTTAGGTAGTTGACTTAATTTTGGGCACTAATTTAGCGTGTTATAGAACGGATTTTGGTAATGATTCCGCTTAGAGTGAAGCAAAAAAAAAAAGAAATGCATTAATTGCTAAATTGTTTCTTCTAGATTAAAAAAAACTAATCAAACATATAATTATTTTTTACCTGTAAAACTTTCACGTTTTACCGTTTTCCGCAAATTTTACATGATTTTCAATTGTCTCAACTTTGATTTTAGTTTATAAAGGAAAGGACGTTACCTATTGATTTACTAAAGAAAACTCTTGGTTACACCAAAAATTATACCCGTAAAGTAGCTAGAAGGGGAGAGGATGGGGGTGGTAGCATAGGTGGGCAGGGGAGGGGTTGGAGGGGGGAAGTTATACCCCCCGGGGGTGGTAGCATAGGTGGGCAGGGGAGGGGTTGGAGGGGGGAAGTTATACCCCCCGGGGGTGGTAGCATAGGTGGGCAGGGGAGGGGTTGGAGGGGGGAAGTTATACCCCCCCGGGGTGGTAGCATAGGTGGGCAGGGGAGGGGTTGGAGGGGGGAAGTTATACCCCTCCCCAGAATCTCGACTATAGCCGACACCCCCTCCCTAAAATTAAAATTTAAATTTGGGGGTACCCCGGACACCCCCCTAAAATTTGGGGGGTCCCGGTACTAAAAACACTAAAAATGAGGTACTTGGCGTATACCCCTAAAAAATTTTCCAGACACCCCCCCCAAATTTAGGGGGTCGGGTATACCCCCCGAAATCCCAGAGGCTGCCCACCTATAGCGTGGTAGTCTTGCTTTGCTAGGGGAGGGGGGTAGGCTGAACCACTGTCGAGGTTTATG